>CAOLHI010005252.1:0-76525 GCA_948474755.1 Ctenosaura bakeri | reverse complement strand
ACCTCCAGGGGTCTGTAATGATTTCAGCAGTTACATCTCTGTTGGGTTATATTGTGAGAGTTGTGGTACTCTTTTCTTTTGATATTTTTGGAGATTTTCATTTTAAAAAATCTCAACAGCAGCATTTTTTTTTATAGGCCATTTCCACATGTGGTGGTGGAAACGCCCTGTGCCAGTACTTACCGGACTTCTTGGCTCTACGCTGTAGTCCAGGCTGCTCCGGAGCAGTGCGTGGCCGCTGCTCCGCACTGCTCCAGGGACGAAAATGGTGGCTTCCGGTTGGTCAATGCTCTCCACCAACCACTGAAGCTCACCAGCCTAAAGCCCGCCCCTGGCAGATCTGCAGGCTCGCACTGGTGTGAGCCTGCAAATCTGCACTGGAGCGCGGGAACGGAGTGGCACAGAGTGGCGTGCTCTGTGCTTTTTAAAAACCTGAAAAAACAGGTTTTTAAAAAGCACGCTGCACGACCACTTTGGGTCGTTCCGGAGAGGACTGAGGTGTGGAACTACATAAAGTAGTCTGACCCAGTCCACTGTATGGTGCAGACGTTCTTTTTTGAGGACGTTCTGCACCGTTGTTTTTTTTTAGCCCATGTGAAAATGGCCATATAAAACAGTATATTTTGTCTTGCTGTGAAGGGAAGAGCTGGGCAAGCCTGGCTGGAATAAACCAATTACAGCTCAGGGAAGGCCATGAAGGTGGGCTTATGGAGGAGAAAGGATACAAAACTGAGGCGTGTCCCTGACAGAAGAGGGGAAAGATGGCATAGAGATAGATAAAAGCTATAACAGAGAAGGGATAGTCAGCCAGGGGAAAAAATGAATAGCGTTTTGAGGAGATGTAAGTGATTAAATAGTTCAGGTGTTAATGCATGATCTAACTGTGTATTAATAAACTCCTATTTATTTATTTATTTTATTTTAATAACTATGTCTGGCTGCTCCTTTTAAGCTTTGATAGAGTGTCTGGTCATGCTTATCATGGTGAACCCACTGAACAATAGACCTACTGGTCCATATAGAGATTGCCTTGAGGTGCAAGTATCTAGTCCAGAGAGGGATTTTGAGGGAAAACTGTGGGGATCAGCCCGAAGGAGAAATCTATCACAGTAGCTCATGAGAATTTCCTAAACATTTTCTTTCTCCTTTCACTTCTCATTCACAAAGCATTATTTTTTTCAGTCAAACTGAATGAGAACGGTTGGAGAAAAAAATTACCAGAGTGCTCTGTCCAGCTGGCTAGATAAAACCACAAAGCCAGACTCAGAATATGTACTTAGTCCTGAAGTAAATTAAGAAGAAGGAGGACGAGGACGAGGAGGAGGAGGAGCAGCAGCAGCAGCAGCAGCTCAGCTGAATATTTCCTTAATGAAGCATGTCAATGCAAGAATGTGAGAATTCTTTACATTCCTACTTCCACTTGTATTGTTTGAGGATGATCTCAGAAAGTCAAACCTTTGTTTGGAGAATCACTGTGGTATAGTGGTTTGAACATTGGCTCTGAAGAGTTAGACAAGTCACATTCTCTCAGCCTCAGAGTCACAAGAGCCTCAGTTTCATGATAGGCTCATCTTTGGGTTGTCATAGGACATACACTACTAGAAGGCACACAACACAAACAGTGAAGAGATGGAATAATAATGAGGCATGCCCTTTGTTCAGCGAAATGCATGCAGTCATTCCAAGATGCATCTTTCTCTCTCCAGCAAGATTATTTGAGAGTTAGAGAAGATATGCATATGCTCCACAGATCACCAAATAGCGGTAGCTAATTACATTCTAACTAGTAACTTGCAATAGGTTTCCCAAACATTTGTGCTGAAGATATTTAAAAAGATATTCTCTCTCTCTCTCTCTCTCTCTCTCTCTGTGTGTGTGTGTGTGTATCTTCCATTGATTTGATTTAGGATTATGCTCTTTTCAATTTCTTTCCTTTGGCTTGAAAAGACCATCATGTGGAAGAAAAATTCATAATATCATAGCCATAAATGTCATGTAGCACAGCTTAGCTACTTCTCATATATGAGGAATAATGTTGCAATATTCTTTCATCCTGACCAAACCTTTTGAGAAATTTATGAAAGCAGCATACTCTGTGTTTATGATTCAATGATTCCTCTACAACTTTTCTTTCTTTTCGCTTTTCCTCTTTCTTTTCTCTTTAATAAACAGAGGCCTATTCACTAAGCTAAGGAGTGTCACAGAACCAATTATGGAAACATGTGGCATTTTGCAAACCCTGGAATGTCATGCAATCATATAAATAGATTCATTTTTTTTCACTATCATAATATTTTGATCCGACAGTTTCATTGTAAGCTCAGCAAGAGCAGATTTGCAGTTAGATATTCCTTTTCTGAACCCAATCCCTTCCGCAAATGTTAACTACTCAATTTATTCTTTCCCTAATAAAATTTTCAGTAAAATGGCTTCTCTGCACTTACTATGACACATTCATGTAACCAAACAGCAACTACTCACATTTTTTAGAGGTGGAGCAGCACAAGACTAATTGGTATGTGGATGTTAAGCTAATTAGATTGAATGTCACTGTTCTTCATACTTGGTCTCTATTCCTACATAAAGTCTTTAAAAGATTCTGTGTCACTCATGATACAAAGCAACAAATAAAACCTAAACCACCAGAGTTTTGTCTTCCAGGATGAGAACCTGAAAAAAAATATGCTTTTAATTACTTTACCTAAGTTTCCCAAGCCAACATGGCCACTGGCTGGGCTGGCTGGGCCATTGTGGGAGTTGGAGTTCAAAACAAAAAGGAAAAAATATAACTTTCCCAAAAAGTACTTTGGACACACTTTGGATATAATATCAGGCCAATCACAACATATATGAACACATCATGTTTTTTATGTACTGTACCCACAGCCTAGATCTAGTAGAGTGGATTTCATTTCTCAAACACAGAAGACAGACATTTGGAGGAATGTGGTACAGAGAAGTAGAAAGACCAGGGATCATTCTGTGAGTTTGGAGCTAGAGAATCAATTTGAAGCTCTCTCCCTTCACCAGTGATGATGAAGAACAGGAACAACAGCAATAGTGTCAGACCTCAGAGACTGACTTTGCAGTCAGGTGGCTTTGGAAGATTCAGCACATGGATTAGCCTCTGCCAATTCCCAGAGGAGATGTGCGGTAGTGGTAGGGGAATCCCTGCTGAAGGGAACAGAGGCAGTGTGTTTTGGGGGCCTAACAGGATGTCTCA
The DNA here is from genome assembly GCA_948474755.1 of Ctenosaura bakeri. Classification (NCBI taxonomy): domain Eukaryota; kingdom Metazoa; phylum Chordata; class Lepidosauria; order Squamata; family Iguanidae; genus Ctenosaura; species Ctenosaura bakeri. Next base: position 73,302 of record CAOLHI010005252.1, on the reverse strand, counting down.
AGAGGTGTGCTGCCTCCCTAGGGCAAAAATCCATGATGTAACAGAGTGGCTAACAAAACCCATCAAGCCCATTGACTGTTACCTCTTCCCTTTGGTTCATGTGGGAACCAATGAAACTGCAAGGCACAGCCTTCAGGAGATCACAGTATTATGAGGCTCTGGCTAGGAAGCTGAACAGCCTTGGTGCACAAGTTGTCATTTCACATCTCCTCCTCTGCCAGTTGAAGGACATGACCCAGGAAGGGAGAGAAAAATAGTGGAGGAGAACAACTAGCTCCACAGATGGTGCCACCAGGAGCAATTTGCTTTCTTGGACCATGGTTTGCAGTTTCATGAAAATGGACTTCTTGCAGGTGACGGGTTGTACTTCACAGTAGTTGGCAGGAACATTTTTGCTAAGAGCCTCACAAGCCTGATCAGGAGGGCTTTAAATTGAGTTATGTGGGGGATGGAAACAGTATTATTGAGGGCAGGAATTCATCAAGTGCTGGAGATAATAACCCAAATGTCATAGGGAGACCTGGGCAAATAGTACAAGAACCGAAGAATTGGAGAAAAATAAACCTTAAATAAGCAACTAGGGGGAATGATCAATCATCTTAGATGTCTCTACAGCAACACACAGAACATGGGAAATAAACAAGATAAACTGGAATGCTCAACACAGCAAAGCAAGTAAGATATAATAACTATCACTGAAACCTGGTGCAATGAGTCTCATGGCTGGAATGTAGCAATAGAGGGGCATAACCTATTTCAGAGAAATAGACCATATAGAAAAGGGGTAACGTTATATGTCAGGGATGTTTACATCTGTGAAGAAATCCATGACAAATCCTGAAAGCTAGGTTGAAAGCATCTGAGTAAAAGTAAAGGGAGAGTAAAGCAACAGTGATGTCAATGTGGGGGGTCTACTACAGACCCCCAAGCCAGGCTGAGGACTTGGATGATGCCTTCTTGGAACAGATGACAAAACAATCAGAAAAAAAGAGATACAGTAATAATGGGAGATTGCCTTGCAGACAATTTCATTGTCCAGAAGGTAGAGGAGACAACACAAGGAACAACTGTTTTAGATTTAACTAATAACGATTACCTGGTTAATGAGGTGGAAGTGGTGGAATGCTTAGGTGGGAGCAACCATATCCTCCTGGAGTTTGTTATATAGCAGACAGGTGAAGCCAAACATAACCAGACACACATTCTGGAATTTAAGAGAGCTGTTTCAGTAAACTTAGGGAAATATTTTGCATGATCCTTCGGTCAGGAATACTAAAAGAGAGGGAAGTTGATGAATGACACCAGTTTCTTAAAAGTGAGATATTGAAGACATAATTTCAAACAATTCCAATGAGAAAATAAAATAGGAGGTGTCTACACAATCCAGAGTGGATGTTTGAAGAACTGAAGAACTTCCAACTGAACTAAGATTTAAAAGGGACAGGTATAAGAAATGGAAAAGGTAAAATCACCAAAGAGGAATACAAGCAAATAGCCAGCATGTGTACAGAGAAATTCAGAGGAGCTAAAAGGCAGAACAAGCTTAAGCTTGCTAGAGAGGTTCAGGACAATTAAAATGATTTTTTTTGGTTACATTCCATTGGAAAAGGGAGCAAAATGACTTAGTAGGGCCACTATGTGGAGAAGGTGGTGAAATGCTAACTTCAGTCTTCTCCTAAAAGGAAAACAGTTCTTGACCTGGAGAAAATGGAGCAGATGATATGGTAGAGGAAATGCAACACAGCAGAGGTAAAGAGGTGGTACAGGAATACTTGGTGACCCTAATTAAATTCAAGTTTCCAGGACGTAGTTAACATTACTAAGTTCAGTACATTGGATTAAGCATACTTAACTAACTAGTAGATCTAGAATTTCAGCTCAAATAAAATAAAACCTGAAGAAATTTCTCAGTCCTCCCTTAAATTTATTTGTGTCATTTTTGCTATAAGGATCTCTACTGATATTTTTTTATAAATATATACAGAGAGAGAAAAACCTCTATCATGAAGTGTTACTCCAGCTATGGCACTGTTGGTGAGGACCCCAGATATCATTTTGATATCAAACAATTCGGCCTTTGCTTGATCTTACTCCAGCCACCTCACTCCACGTGTTTGCGAGGTTCTCCGGACAAGCACGGACAGGGTGCGGCCGCTAATGGTTTTACATTCCAGACCCTATTGAGGCCAGCAACTCAAGCCTCGCTCGTAGCTTCAGGAAACTTCGCACTGCAAACCTTACAATAGCTGCACGGCTCTCAGCCGGACCAGTCCTTTTAGACAGGACATTTACATACTGGCCAAACTATGGTCGTCGAGCGTTAAGCTCATCATGCAAACTTGACCATTTCCAAATACTTTGTTCAGATCTAAACTCCCTTTTTCTCACCTGGCATGCCATAGCTGGTAGGCACAAACTTCCCTATCAAAACCTCTCATTTTCAAACAGTCTTCAGATCACTTTGGACTGCCATCCCGCCCTGCTGCTGGTTTGTCTAAGGAGCTCCCCTCAGTCAGCCCCGCTGAGCTTTCTTCCCCGGAACCCTATCTTTTTCTCCAGGATTACAAGACCAGGTGTCATATTGCCAATCCCTAAGCTCTCCATTTCTGCTTCCAAGTTAGCTAGTGTGTGTGTTGTTTCATTGGCTGTTTATCTTTCAATAAAACTGTCATTTTTGGTTACTTTTAAACTTGCCTGCCTGTTCTCTGACCTGAAGCCATAGACATAGGGTTAAAGATCCTTGCTAAAGTTACCCTGCCTCTCATTTAGCCAAAAGAGTGCTCCAGCTAAATTCCCCCAATTTGTGCTTTTATTTGGTAATTTGGGTGCCCCTCCTGGGACCCCCCAACATACAGGGTAACAGAAGTACCCTCATGTTTTTCACAAAGTGAGTTCTCTCCACTCTAGTTATCATTGACAGGATAGGGCATACATGAGATAAATCACTGTATTATGGACCTGATTCATGTAATGGGCTCAGCTTGATAACACAGCAGAGGATGGGTAGCATAGTACTCTAAAGTAAGTATATTGAAAATATACCACTTCCAGCTCCCATGCTCTTATTGTTATAGGACTGACATTACATCAGTGTGAATACCATGTAAATGTACCACTGCTAACATTCATGCTCATGTTGGCTGAGCATGGGAGTTAGATAAGCTTGATTCAGTATTTATTTTTAATCAAGGTATGCGGAAAAACCTTCAGAATTGCTAGCATTATTCAGTGCTAGAGAACATTGAATAACCAGTGCTATGACAGCATATTTTACAGAAGCACTTCAGCCTTTCATATTCCTTTTTGCACGGAGCTGAAATTTTTGCATAAATGTCAAATCAAAGGGAATAAGCACAGATTAATATTTTTAAAGGGAAATATTAACCAAAATTGGCAATATGCTCATAATTAGCATTAGAATTCCACAAGGTCAATGAAAAGAACAGAAACATTCCACTGGGACAATTCAGCCAGATGAACACTGGCTCTCCACTGATAATTAGTGGGAGGGGAGGAATGATTTCTGAGCAGTTAATATATTTCTTAACTGTGTGCAGATTAAGTTTGTTCTGCAAAACTGGCATTTCTAATGAGCAGAGAGCCTATTAGCCATCTTTTATTCCATATGCAGAGATACCATTCTTTGCTTTAGTGATCCTACAAGATTCTGAGAACAAGAAAATGGTCATGCCCTGCTATGGATGCAGGAAAAATAAAAGCAAACTGGTTCCTATTCTCAGCTTCTGAGAACAATCCTGAGTACATGGTAAACGACACTTGTATGCTGTTACAAGCAACCCAACTGAACCATGCATGGCTACAGCTATCATATATATTCTGGATTCCAAGAAAGGCAGGAGAAGAAGCAGGGAAAAAACATGCCCCATAGGTGGTTTGACAGGCATATGTTAGTGACACTGGTCATGAAAAAAGACCTCTACTTCCAGTAATGCATCAAAATAAAAGACAGAGGAACATGAGGACTACAGAGACATTCCTTTTCTTTAAAAAAGAAAGTTAAAGCAAATGATCAACAACTGTTGAGTTCTCATGCTTGCTTAAGGAAAGACACTTTAGGTATGAAACTGAACTTCAGGTGTGACAGTGAGGAACCTGCAGGGTGATAATGTAAACTCCCCATAGTTCTGTCTCTGTGTCACCCTTTCCTAATATCCTTAGAGTGGAATTTTCACATGTGATTCTAAACTAGAATTCTCTACAATGAGAAGTCTTTGGATTCTGACTCATGGCTCTCCTCTCTTCTCCTCCCCTCTCCACTCCACCCCGCTTCACTTGAAGATCCATTGTGCAACAGATATAATGTGATTGGCAAGGACGTGGTGTGTAACCATTCATTCATTTCTCTGTATAGTCAAATATTGTTTAATTTTTCTGCCACAAAATAAATTGATACAATGACAAATTTTATTTGGACCTGACCTCTGGACTGTGATTATTGAAGGATTTGGGACTTAAACCAGACAATACATTAAATGCATAATGTCTAGCTGCCAAACCATCTTGCTTTTACAATAAGTGTGGAGGACCTGGCTATTGGATCAGGCCCATCATATTCAGATAAGAGGGAATTAAACCTTTTTTCTGGCCTAACTAAATAACTAAATGTGTTGCTTTCCTAGAATATCAGGGCTAAAGTGGAGAAAGATGCTGTTAGTGTCTGGTTTAACCTTCTTCAATCCATATGTAGACTCTCAATATGAATCAGGCCCCTGCATGCTTAAATGTGAGTAAACAAGAAACTATTTGGTAAGGTAATCAGAATGTATTTAATATATTGCCTGGTTCAGTACTGAGTCTCAGATCTTAAGGCAGGTAGACAATCTCTCTCCCTGAAGATTTGAATATTTTCTCACTAGTTTAATGTTACTTTATTATTATTCTTAGGCACTCATTCCATACTGTTTGTGACACAAAAGGTCATTTTTCATCCATGTTTTGAAACATTAAAACATCTATAAACCTGTTTCCTAAACAGCAGACTGATAGAATCATTTACCCAAGTGCTGTAAAGGTATCTTGCTCAAGTGTCAGTTCTAGAAAATTTGCATTTCAAAGTTTTAAGAGCTAGACAATTGCAAATGACCAGAACATTTACCTTCCCTTATCTTGATGGTCCTTCTGTACCTTTGAAATTATAGACTGCAAGTCTTGACTCTTTAATCTTATAAGCAACCGCAGCTGGAGAATCTTCTTAGCATATTAAGTGAAAAATAGTTTAACAGGAAATGTTCTCAATGCACCTAGCCATGGGAGTTTTCTTGACATTGTCCAAAGCTACATTACCAGCTTAAATTAGTTCATCTCCTTGAAGCTGATTGGACCAGTGACCTAGAAGCTCATCCCAGCTTCTCTATGATCCTTTAGAAACACTGAGATTTCTTCCTGTGGAGAAAAAAAAAAACAGCTTTTCCTCTTGAGGGGAAATAAGAGTATTTAAATCCTGCTTCTAGAAATATGACTGCCCATAGGAAGCCTAACCGGGGGGGGGGCGGCGGCGGGGGGGGACAATATCGTACATGTTTTTATTTATAACTGGCCTTTTCTTTTTTATGCTTTCTTAATGTTCAGTATGCAAGTACACTACACAGCTGTAGCAGTCTGAAACTACTTCAATTGCCATGGCTACAACCTATAGTATAGTACTCTGCAATTTGTCCTGTGGTGAATTACCTTGAATTGTCTGATAGAGTTCAAGGGAATACACTAGAGCCTATCGGCAAGAAGTTCCAATAGGAGTTCTTGGCCCAGTACATTTTATGTGGCTTAGACTACTCATCCCACCTGGAGTCTATTGGCATGTACTACTGTTTATGCAAACATTTAACATAAATATAGAAAAGCATCAAAATCATACTAAACAAAACTAAATGTGTCATTCTTAACATGGTTCATATTGAACCCTCTTAAATTAATGGAGGCATCAAAATGTAACTCTTTGGACCATGGAATGGGTTGAACAAATAAGGAGGAAATTGTGTGGTTAGCTTTAACATACCATTATGATGTACAGCCTACTGTTAGGAGCTTCTATTTTCCTCCAAGAGTGACAATCTCCTAAGTTATCTCAGAACACTTTGACCTAAATCCAATTTCTAGCTCCAGATGAACAAGACCCAAAGAAGCAACGGATTCAACTTAAGTGATTATTTACCTTTCATCAGTTGATTTAATGAGCCTGTTCTAGTTGGGACTGTCAACTGAATTTACGTCAATAAGTTTGTATAGTTCCATAAACTATTAAGGAGACAAATCAGCATCCTACACCACCTTATCTCATCTTAAGATGAACAAGATAATGACTGTGAACTTTGAGGGTGGGGTTCCATCTCCCCTTTATGGCTCCATTGAACCCAGTACAACTTCCTTATGCACAGAGATTTTGCTGCAATTTTGTGTGAGAAGGAAGGCTGTGGAGGCAGGTGAACCCTCCAAGATAGAGATTAGAACTTGAGAGAAGAAGAAAGATAACTCAGAGAATATGAAGAGCTATGGAAGAGGAAGTGCCCAGGTGCCTCACATTACCTTTCTTTTTTTAAAAAAAGCAAAACCTCAGAAGTATCCATAGGAATGCACAGAAAGAAAAAGAGACACATCTCAAGATAGTCAAAAGATGTTATTTATTAGTAGAATACTTGTCTGGACTTGCGTGATGAACATCACTGCAGGAAAGGTAAGCTTTTGATGGTCTCCATGGAGTGAGACCAGAGTGTTATTTTTGATTGGTGCTGAGCACCAAAACAAGACATGTGGTAGGGGCAAAGGAGACAGTGAAGCAGTCACCCCCTAGTTGCTCCCCCCCCCTTGTATCTTTCAGGTTAACTCAATCTAAATAAAACAGGTCAAAATAAAGTGGCCCAACTTTTTGTCTGATCTCTTTATTCCATGATTGAACATCAAAAGGCTGATATGTTTCAGCCCATGTGGACCCTCCTCTTTAGGGGGCCAGTTGTCTGGTAAATTAAGCATTCCTGGTTCAGACCTTCCTGAATTTTGATTCTAACAAGCTCTCTGGAGAAAGCCTTAAGAGCACACATAAGCCAAATGCAATATCCCTGCAGAGAGAAAGAGAAAAAGAAAGGGGGGGGGACAAGAGGACTCAAAGATCTCCTGGGAGTGAACCTGCCAGCCAATGCTTACATCATCTCTTCCTTCACTCTGGGACTTCTTTAGCACAACTTGAGTGAGGGCTTTTTTCCCTCCAGAACTGAGAGCCAGCCACCAGTTTCTACCATTTTCCCAAATTGGTTGGGTTAGAGACTGCAACTACATGTGTCAACAGCAAATAGGAGTCACCCTTTTGGGGTTAGTACATGTAGGAAGAGACAGCAACTTCTGCATATGTTCTTAGTGCTTTCTTATCCAATGGAATTAAGATGGTTTAGACAGCAAGGGATAGAGATCTTTGTCTTCCTTTCCTACTTGTTTTTGCCTCCTCTGTCAGCCACCTATCCCCAGAGTGTTATAGGCAGATAATACTATCTGTTTCAGTCAGGATTAAATAAGTGAATGCCCTCTGTTGTAAAAAGAAGGAACTGACCCAGAGTGAATCCTCCATCTCGTGTTTCCTTTCTTCCCATCTGTTCTTTGATAAGGGAGGACATACTGCAGTATGTCTTCCTCACTTCCCTCTCCTATGAGATTAGTTTAGGAAGGATCTGGCTGCTTCTATCCAAGAATGTATTTCTTTAATAAATGTTCCTCCTGTTGAGGATTCTAAATTTATTTTCTGCCTATATTTTTGTTATCTTTAAACCCATCACTCTAAAATGGGCATATCTGCTGTTGCTGGAGTCAAGGTTCTAGCAGGCCTTTCACTACAATAATAATCTCTTAACATCCATCCCCTCTAACAGAGTCATGGGCCCAGTATGCTGAGAGAGAGTGAATGAAACTGATTTACAGTTTTAAACATTTTTCTGTGAGAAACCATTACAGAGAGGATGAGAAACGAGAAAATGAATTTGCAGCTGAAAGAAAGGCCATTTCCATCCCACAGTGTTATAATGCTATGATTCCACTTTCAACATCCTGTGGAATCCTGGGGTTTGTAGTTTACTGAGGCCCAAGAGCTTTCTGGCTGAGAATTCTAAATACCCCTCCTTAATCTCCAAACCCCAGGATTCCAATAGGATGTGGAAAGTGGAATAATAGCACTAAAACAGTCTAGTGCAGAAGTGGCCTAAGAGTCACAGCAAATGTTTCTTCTGTGGGCAGCTATGCCATTTCCAAAGTGATTCCTTGAGCCAAGAGACAATGGAGATGCAAACATGCAGCCCAGAAAGCCCAAGAAAACTTCAAACACAAAGTGGGTTCACAAAGGAAAAGCTGACCATCAAGTACTGACTGTAAGCAATATGCAAAGTTATTAATGCATATATCTAGATTCCATGGCAACCACAACTATCTTCATTAGAGAAAGTGATTTTATTAAATGGCTTTTGATACCATCAGCCATGGCATCCTTCCAGGTCACTGGGATGTGGCTTGGAGACACTATTCCATTCTTTCCTGGAGGGCTGCTCCCAGAGAGTGGTGTTGAGGATTCCAGTCTAGCTCCTTTCACCATTGGCCTCTGAGTCCCTCAAGGTTCTGCCCTATCCCCTGTATTATTTAATATATACATAAAACTACACTGGGAGTTTCTCTGGAGTTTTGGAATTAGGTATCGTCAGTATGCCGATGATATTCTTTATTATATATATAATTACTCCTTTCCACCCAATTCCAACGAACCTGTTTCTGTGCCAAACTTGTGCCTGGAAGCTGCAATGGACTGGATGAGGCAAACAGATTGAAGTTTAATGCAGATAAGTGCTCCAGTTCAGTCAAAAGATAGATCTGGGAATAAATTATTTATCCTGTGTTAGACGGGGTTACACTCCCCCTGAAAAAGCAAGTTTTCAGTTTGGAGGGTGGTATTTCTGGAGGTCCAGGCCTCAGTGGTGATTGGGAGTGTATTTGCACAGTTAAAGCTAGCACTCCCAGCATGCTAATTGTTTGAGAAGTTGTGTCTAGCCATAGTAAGATTTTGGTAAAGCCTTAGTTACATCCTTTTTTGGATTACTGTAATATGCTTTACGTTGGGCTGCCTTTGCAAAAATGTGAGTTGCTCCAAAGAGCTGCAGCTGGCTTTATAAGTGGGGCTGGCTAAAGGGAACACACAACTCCTTTTGTGCAACAGCTCCACTGGCTGCAGTCCATTTCTGGGCACAATTCAAATTCCTGATGATGACCTATATAAGTGGGATATAAATGGAAAAAAATCATCATCATCATCATCATCATCATCATCATCATCATCATCATCATCATCATCTCCTCCTCCTAAGGCTTTTCTAGCCATAAACAACCATCTTATGAGCATTTTGACACATTTCCCTTATTTCTTCTGTGGATCACATTTTATTTGTCAAAGATATTCAATCCATAATCATGGTCAACATCAAGATTTCTCCATCTGCTATTCTGATTCACTGAACTTTTAGACCAACAGATTCCTAATCAGGGGATTATGTTCTGTCAAGAGAGATATAGTCCTGCAACACACATTTCCTTAGGACTGAAACCTCATTTACTGAACTGGGTGAGAATTTACTTCTAAAGATAGTTGGAGAACCTAAGGCTCTCTAGGTCTTCATGAGCTTCTTTTCCTGTAATTTTTCACCACCAGCTAGGATAATGAAGGCTGATGGTAGCTGGAGTCCAACCAATTTCTGGAGCATCATGGGTTCCCCATTGTTCCCCATTGTGCTTCAGATGAACATGGCTAGGATTCACCTTCACAAAAGAAAGAAAGAAAGAAAGAAAGAAAGAAAGAAAGAAAGAAAGAAAGAAAGAAAGAAAGAAAGAAAGAAAGAAATCTCCCATTTTATCCACATGTTTTCTCTTCTCGTGATCCCATGTGGACTCTGCAAATGCTTAGGGAGAACAGAGGCAGCACAGCACTGGACACAAGACAGTGGCAGAGATCCTCTCTCACACACATACTTGCTGGGGTTGGGATACTTTTGAGGTGTTAGAACAACATATAAGTATGACAGAATTGATGTTGATTATACCTTCCAGACACTTGTGCAGGGAGATATCCAGTACCCCCTTATACAAGCCATTTGCCCACAGCAGAATCTCCAGGCACACCTTTTTCCAGTCAATTCATGATTGGAACAGCCACAAAAATAGCTGCTGGAATGGCTTGGAAGCTACCAACCACACTTCCCATCCATCATACCAACCACTGCCTCAATCTATACAAGTTCAGGTCTTGGCCAGAGTCACCAATAAACCTTCAGTGCTTGACAGTGACAAGGTTTTTGAATAAACTAATGTGTTCATTTCTTTCCCAGCTTCATGTCTTTCTATACTCTTGGTACTAGACACCCATGGTCCTTCCTTATCAAATAGTTGCTTCCTCATTCGTTTTACTCATGCTGGTGGGTTAACTTCTGCCCAAAGCACATAACTTCTCCTCTGTTATCTTTATAGGTAGTTAAAGCAAGATGCAGCGAAAAGAAAGTTTCCAAGAGGATTAGTCCTAAGAATCTCTTGTACAATACTGCTCCTTTTGTTCAATGATAAATGAACAGTCTGTGCTCCCATTGCACGGATGATTAGTCAGGACAGGACAGGCTCTCCTAACCTCTCATGCTCTCTTTCAGCATCAGAAGTCTACTGTCCCCCATTCTTGGCCCCCCTGCCTCTGTGTCCCTTATTTTCAATTTCCATTTGATATACTACATTTATGCTTGACATTCTCAGTATATCCCAAAATACTAATATATGTAAGTCAAATAAGTGAAGAAATTTCAACGTCTTTAAAACACATACTATTTTAAACTTGTTTAGGATTTTCATTTTGCTCCAGTGCTTTCTTGGTTCTAAGCAGCTTTGTCTTTCAAACAACAAAGACTCCTTTTCTCAATGTTCATTGTGCTTCATCAATTTTTCCTAAAATCCTACCAGGTCCATTTATTTTATTATTTTATTTTGTTTTATTCATTGACTATGGGCTAAATGTAGACTTATGTCAAACTGAACCACAAGGCAAAGAACCATGGTTCATCTCTTTTCCTGTACTTACAAACTGTCAAGTATGTTTGATAATTCACTTACCAGGTATCAATTAAAAATGAAGACTGCACAAAGGAATGTGGAAAAGAGATGACATACTCCAAGTTTTCATTATATTACTCTCTTCTTCATTTTTATGGACTTCTAATGATGACTGATCATTAATATTGAGAAGGACGTACTCTAAAAGAACTTGTAGTTATGGACTTTTCAAATAATTAGATGTGAATAGACTATAACATTTCCTAACTGTCAAAGGCAGCTAAATTTGCCAAGAATTTAGAATTAGTGGCAAATTATTGCTTGCCTTTTTTTTTTGTAAGCAGAAATCACATGCTGAAGCAGTAGATTTTTTTTTTCATATTTATATTGCAGGAGCTAATCTCTGTACAATGACACTGGAACATGATGTTATTTTTTAATTTGTTTTCAAAAATGAGAAGTTTAGCATGTTTACCTAACAGTGATACACAAACGGGCTTTTCTTTTTTCACAAGTTTTATAACAGTTTTGTATTTTAATATATTTTGATTGGAGCCCTAAGGTAAGTTAACTTAAGGATATTCACCAAAGATTGCTGACTGACTGAACACAGGCAGTACTCACCAATGGCTGCTCTTCATCCTGGAGAAAAGTGGCCAGTGAATGCCTCAGAGTTCTCAGCTGGAGGCAGTACTGCTCAACATCTTTAAAAATGACATAGATGAGGGAATACAAGGCATGCTTATCATATTTGCAGGGGACACCAAATTGGGAATGGTAGTGGTAGTGAATAATCTGGAGGACAGGATCAAAATTCAAAATGACTTTGACAGATTGAAGAGCTGGACAAAAATAACAAAAAAAAAATCAGCAGAGATAAATGTGAAGGAGTACATCTAGGGAGGAAAAATGAAATGTACAAATATAGGATGAGTGACATCTGGCTTAAAAGTAGTACATGTAAAAATGATTTAGGGATGTTAGTAGATCATGAGGTAAATAGGAGTCTGCAGTTTGATGGAATGGCTAAAAAAGCCAATGCAATTCTAGAATGCATCGAGAAGAATATAGTGCCCAAACTGAAGAAAGTAGTAGTATCACTCTATTCTGCTTTGGTCAGACCTCACCTGGAATACCGTGTTGAGTTCTGGGTCCCACAGCTCAAGAAAGATATTGACAAGGTGGAATGTGTTCAAAGAAGGGCAACCAAGATGATCAAAGGTCTGGAAACCAAGCCTTATGAAGAATGACTGAGAGAGCTGGCTACGTTTAACTTGGAGAAGAAAAAACTGAAAGGTGACTTGATAGGCATCTTAAATATCTGAAGGGATGTCATGTACAAGATGGAGCTGTTAGGGTCCCAATCAAGAGCTCAGCTGCAGGTATTTTTTCTCTTGGTCCCTCCAGGAGGGGGCATTTTCACTCAAGCAGATCATATAATTCCTAAGAGTCCTCCCTTATAGTTTAACACTTTGTCTTGTATCACCAGACTGAACTTGTGCCTTCAGTCAGCATGACTCTTGTCAACTGGAAGCAGGGCTTAACCTTTCCTTCTGATTCCACAGCCGATTTAGCTCTGTCTGTCTACCTACCTACCTACCTACCTATCTACCTATCAATGCATCCCATTGTGTGTCTTAGGTCTGCATACTGGACAGCTTATCTTCCTCATTGCATTAAAGGGATTTGACATGTCTTTGTTGAGGTGTCCTCTGGAAGGCTGATGATGTCCTCAAAATTTCATTTAAGCTTTTTCAGCTTAGTTTTTCTAATTGCTTTGATACTTCTATATACACATTATTGTGTTATTTTAAAATAAGTTTTCAGGAAAGAGTCTGAAGGTAACTCTGGCTGAAACTTTGTCAGAGGTTTGACCATCTATCCACTAGCTCTCAATGTCAAAAGTAGCATGTCAGAAGCAAGGTACAGCTAAATTGGGTAATGTTACTAGAAATGACAAGTTGCTGGTAGACTGACATCCATTATATGTGATTTACAAGTTTTTACTAGAATTTCCATGTTCTGATTAAAGGTATAAACTTTCCAAGTAGGGGGTCCTCTCCTAAATTAAATAAATTAAATAATATGTGCTATATGCTTCATACATACATTAATACATATGCATAGTTGCTTAAGAAAATAAGAATTTATTCTTGCTGGATCAAATCAAGGCTGAGGCTTCTTTGAATATAGCCTAGCAGCAGTTTCTATCCAACAGAAGTTGGTGAGCTACACTTTGTTGGTGAAGCATTGTCTACTTTCTACCTTCACCTGTTTCAGTCCATCAGAAAAGTAAAGCAGTAGAACATGACTTTGCAAATGTGAAGTTGCTTAAATATTTTATTTGGTACATCTCATTTAAGGTAAGGAGAGTAAAGAGTTAACATTAAGATTCTTTGCAGTTAGCTCTTACATTTCCCCTATGAGATAATTGCAGCATTGAGTCTTAATGGAAATTTCATCATGTATTCAAATTGGTGAAGAGAATCATTTAGCAGCTCTTGCAAATAGATATCAGCAGGATTTATTTCAAGAACTTCTGCACTGTCAAGTGGTCAGTCCTTCATTTTTAATTTCTAAATAGATGAGATGCAAATTACCTGATCTCTCATCCTAGCCAACGGTCATGGCAAGCATTTCCAATTACATCCCGATGTTAGACTTGCCTCTGAGGTAAATAACATTATCAAACTTGGGATAGGGCAGGCTGGATCAGAAAGAAAAGATTAATTATCTTGTAAAAGTGTTTTATTATCTTAATTCCCTGCATCAGTCATGTTTACTTAATTAGAAAAGTAAACACCAGCATATAGTCAGTGCCCCGACACAATGTAGCAGGGTTAAATGTTTGCATAAATTATGCCTCTTTACATCTGTAGGAATTAGAAGGAAGAAGTGAAAATGGTTTTTTTTAAAAAAAGAGATTTCTCACCCCCGTTTCTTATTCCTATTTCTCACTATTTACATTTTATACATCTCTGCCTCTCTATCACTCTCCCTTTTCTCCATTTATCTACAAAGAGGTGTTTCCTCAATCCTGTCTCTTCATTCCTCTTTCCTCTCTTGCCCTCTGGTTTTGCTCTGTTTTTACCTTCTTGAGTTCAGAGGCAAAGGTACATACTCCTTGTCTTCATGCAATTCTTGATAGCCTGGGATCTAAACCTACCGCAGACACAGGAATCCAGATTTCCACAAGTTTAAGCATGTCAAATTCCTCATAGCATTTAGATGCAGTTAAGGTGAGCAGCATGAATGGTTGAAAAGAGGCTAGAAAGTTTGGTACCCACTCAACTACGTCCTTGTTGAAGAGAGGAGCGATGCAGAGGGAATGACGCATTCTCTATCTTTTCTCCCATGTCCAATACCATTTTACCAGATTAGATGTATTTTTTATATATCCTCTAAAAGATGTGTAATTCCCCTCACAAATAATGGAAGATCTGTGTCTTTCCTGCAGATATAGCAAATGAAAAAGACTGCAGTCAGAGTGTGTGTATACCTTATGTTTTTCCTTATGCCTAGAGGGCAGGGGTTGTCTTATGCCTTGATACACAGTCTAGATTTTTATTTGAAATACTGAGTTTCTTTAAAGCTTTGTCAAAATGGAAGTAGCTTTAAGAGCATGCTGGTGGTATTTTTGTTACCTGTTCATAAAAGAAATAGGAAAATAAGGCTTACTTCATTACTAAACCTTTTCTGACACAAGGAAATTTGATAATTATGAGTATCATATTACATCAACTTTTGAATTTGCTTTTGGGTTTAGATAGGACTTTATCCTGCTAAATTGATATGGTAGTTTTAAATTGCCATTAATTTTATTTACTTACTTTTGTTTTAGTACTAGCTAGATCATAGAGATGATGATGATCTTATTGTAAATTATTAACCATCATAGGCATGAGTCCAGAAATATTGATCATATCTTTTAATTATATCTGTCATAATGTTGAACAGGGATGGGAACTTTGTTAGGTTGGGGGAGTCATTTTCTCTTCCTGTGACTGCGCAGACTGCCAAAAATACTAGAATAAATTACCTCCTCCCTCTCCTCCCCCACAAAAAAACAAAACAAAACCTAGTTAGAAGTCCTAAGGCCCTTTCCTCAGCTTACCTTCTTGCAGTGGCATCCAGTGGGGATCCCAGCAGCAGCTCTGCCAGGAATGGAGCATGATGGCAGTGCTCCCCTCTACGCCGGACCAGCTCCCTGCAGAAGATAGTGTGATGGGTGTACTGCTTCCTTCCACAGCACAGCCAGGAACTTTCCCAGGCTGTGCTGGGGCAGGAAGTGTTGCTTTGCGCTCCAGGGCCTTCCACAGGACAGGTAAGTGCAGGACGATCATGCGATCATGGGTTCTTGACAGGGAAAACCTACTTAACCCACGATCACACTGTCTCAGGACAGGAGAAGGATGGGACTGTGACAACATCATGCAGAAGCGTCATCATGGTCCCATCCTTCTCCAGTACCCATGTCAGGATGGGAAAGTGCTGCAGAAAGGGCCCAATTCTGATTATGAAAAATGGATTTTTCCTCATGGTCCAGAGGGAACACTTCAACATTTTCAAAATATGGCTTGCCATATTTGGAGGCCTCCAGGAGAAGCAGTTCAGCCTTTTCTGCCTGAAAAGAGTGTCAATGATATCAGAGAGGTGTATGTGGGCCACAGGAACAACATTTTGCATACTGTGTGCAATCTTTAGATCACATCCTTATTTTAAGGATTCAAGATTCTTCCATATATTTTTCTCCATCATGGGGCTCATAGTGAGAGATAGGCTC
Source organism: Ctenosaura bakeri (assembly GCA_948474755.1). Taxonomy (NCBI): domain Eukaryota; kingdom Metazoa; phylum Chordata; class Lepidosauria; order Squamata; family Iguanidae; genus Ctenosaura; species Ctenosaura bakeri. The sequence continues at coordinate 57,449 of CAOLHI010005252.1, read as the reverse complement.
AGACAGAAGAAGTGCACAAACATGTTTGGTTTTACAGGAAAGAGGCCACAACTTTCTTCCTTCCAGAAATTGTAGTGTTGTCATGACAGGAGGCACAGAGCCAGGAACTGAATAATCTGCCTGTTGTCCAATCAGCTGCTCCCCAACCCAACTGCTAATGAACAACCAAAGAGGGACATCCATGGAATGCATGTGGGCACACAACCACCCTGCTGTCTGGGCTTGCAAGAGATCCTTCAGGTCCCTAAGCTCAATCTGACCTCCATTTGCCCTACCTAAGACTGAAAGGAACCCAGAACCTTGTTACCCTGTATCTTGGGGGTCCTGGGAGGGACATCCAAATATCCAAATATTAACACAAATGGGGAAATTAACTAGAGCATACTCGCTGGCTAACGAGAGGCAGGGCAACGTTAGCGGAGATCTTTCACTCTATGTCTACAGCATCGGGTCAGTGAGCCAGGCAGTTTCACAGTAAACCAATTAATGTTTTATTGAAAAATAACAAGTAAGACAAACAGACACACTACTAACTGAGAAATAGGAAAAGGAGAGCTTAGGGATGGGCAATATGACACCTGATTACGTAGTCCTGGAAAGATGGAGAAAAAGGGAGGTCAGCACGATTTGCTGAGGGGAACTCGCCACACCGACTGACAGCAAGGTGGGATGAAACTCAAAAGCAGTCCCCTGAACTCTCGGATCTAGGGGTTTATATAGCAGAAATTGTGCCTGTGGGCCATACCATAAATGTTGAGAACAAAGCAAGTTTTGGACTGGACAAAGGCTCGGAAAAGGGTCAAAACTGCTGCTATCGGATTAGCGCGGGTAGATCAATAGTGTGGCCAATGTGCAAATTGGTGAGCACTTAACATGGCCTTGTTAGTCATTGGCGCAAATCTGGCATCATTGTGAAGCAAAATGAATCTGCAAGCCAGGTCCCGGAGCAACGACCACAGCTTTTGAAATGCCCGCCTGAGAGGGGAAGTTGGAAATCCCTGCCATTAATGGCTGCTCCTTGTGTATGTGCTTTTCTGGGGACCCTTGCAAACACATGAGCCAGGGTGCCAGGAAAAGGTCAAATTATTTGATATCAAAAAGGGATATCTAGTGCTATCAACGTCCAGCTCTGAACCACAGTAACAGCCTGTTTCCCACTAAAACTGGATCTCACTCTGTGCCATACCACACAAAATCAATCCACAAACATACAAACATGCCAAAGGTGCAGGGTGGGTGGCACAGAAGGCTGTCAGAGTCCAAATGCCAGGTAAGTTCCAAGGGAATGCTTGTATTCCCTTGTGGTGGACCTGAAGGAGAGCTGCCAGCTCTACACCAGGCACCATTAAGGGCTCCTGATTGGCTAGTGTTCCCAAATGCAAGATTCTAGGGAAGAAGACTAGGCATCACAGAGGGAACAAGCCATGCTACTGCCTACAAATGAGTGGTTGGTCAGGTAAGTCCAGGGTGCAGTTTATCACAGACATGAGAAACAAATACAAAAACAGCTGATGATGGATCACTTTCTCAACTGCTCTTGGATTCTTCCCCATATCATTTCTTTCTCTTCTGGATTAGGTGGGCACAGTTAAATTATGAGATAGGTATCACACCATTAATTACCCTTATTCAGCCTCAAGGAAACTTCTGGTAGGAAGTCTCTTTGGGTACCAATGAAATCAGTATTGTCCTGCTGTACCATATTATCTGAAAACTCACATTTGTTTACTTTAAATACTAAAACCAAATTATAATTGGCATAAGTGACTGCGCTTCTTTGTACTTCTTTCTTTTTCTTTCCTTTTTTAAAACTGCATTCATATACCTGTTAACAAATGTCATATTCTCACTACTTGGTGTGCATAATGGTGCCCTAATAAACTGCCAATATTTAAAGATACCTGAGATAAATAAGCAGATTTCACAGGTTGCTTATAAGAAGCCAAATATTTTATATTACTTGCCCACTGTTTTATAATCAGGCTTAGCTAGGCTTTCTGTCAACACAATAAGATTATAATGCTGGTTCGTTGAGGTTCAGGGTGATAGGAAGGAATTATGTCTCCAAAGCAGGCTTGCCTCTGCTGTTTTGTTGTTCTAGTAAATTAAAAGGGAAGCTTGGAAAAGTCGGTTCAATCAACAGATTGAACAATTTGCAGTTAAGACCTTTGATAGGTGAAAAAATTGGGCACTTATATTTTGAGAAGCAGAGCTAAAAGGAGACAGCTTCTCACCATCAAGAAATTTTCTTTTTGTTCACAGATTAAATCTGTCACCTTTTCATCATCATTTCAGTATTAAATCATTATACTGACAAACAGCCCAGTGGGTTTCATTGTGACATTTGAAAGCACAAAAAAAGGCATCCTAAGGAGAGATTAAATGTTTTAAATGCCTAATTACAAATAATGAGCAGCATAAACGAATATGCTGAGATGTGATAACTATTGTGAAATTTCACAGAATCACATTTACTTCAGAATACTGAATTATTTCCTTAACTTCACATATATTGAACACCAGGAATGAACTGAAAATAAAGCCTTAAGAACTTGACAATTGAATAATATTTGCATTGTTTCTTTGCATTCTCTCTTAGGATATATCTCTCTCACTGAGGCCCTTTCCACACCGGGCTATTAAAATGGCACAGAGCAACCTTCGACGGAGGTCTTCTGCACCGTGGAGTGGACTGGGGAGGACTACTTTCGTAGTTCCGCACCTCAGTCCGGTTCGGAGCGACTGGAACTGGTTGTGCAGCATGCTTTTTAAAAACCTCTTTTAAGAGGTTTTTAAAAAGCACGAGCGCACGACTCCATGTCACTCCATTGCAGCTCTCCGGTGCAGATTTGCAGGTGTGCACTAGTGCATGCCTGCAGATCTGCCGGGGGCGGCCTTAAGGCTGGTGAGCTTCTCCGGTTGGTGGAGAGCCTCCACCAACCGGAAGCCACCATTTTGGACGGTGGAGCAGTACAGAGCAATGAGCTCGCACTGCTCCTCATCCCGACGGACTCGCCTAGATGCTGAAGAAATCCGGTGAGTCCCGTTTTTGCATGGTTCCTTTCCCATGTGCGGAAAGGGCGTGAGGGAAATATTTTATACCAATGCAAGGAGCAGATGACAACTTTTGTATAGTCAATTATTTAAATAAGAACTTCCAAAATTTGCAATTTCTTCATAAATTAAACTTGAAATTTAAAAGAAAATGAATGAAATCGTGAAAATGACCAATTTTGCCATTCTAGCAGACAGGTTGCTACCTCTTTGTTTCTTTGTTTGCACCAGCCAGTTATCTTTCATAGCTGTATCAGAGGCTGGTATAGGCTCTCCTTTCTGAGAATAGCTGAATCTATTACACCTCAGATGGGTTCAGATGGTTGAGAATTTGGTTTGGTTCATTTAGAATTTCCTCCCATGGGAGGCTCAATTGGCCCTATCCCTGCTCTTTTCACTAGCGAGCACAAAATTGTTGTTGTTGTTGTTATTTCAACCAGTATCAACTGTTAATTGTTCATGCACACACCACTGTAATGAGTTGTGCTGAAATTTGATCTTTATCTTTTAAACATGTTTTGAATGCTTTTAAAATAACTGTTAAATTAGTAGTATGGTCTATTTCATGGGTCTTTAAACATTTGTATTGTACATTGGTTTAGTTGTATTCTAATTGCAATAGCTGCATTTTGTTTATACTGTAAGCCACCTTGATTCCCATAGTAGGAAAAATGCAGGATATAAAATAAATGAGCAAACAAAATATTGATAGTTATTTTTAAAAAACAAAAAACAGACATGAACTGAGGGGGAAAACTGAGGTTAAAATAATCCTGCTGTTAGGAAAATATATGACAAATTCATTCATTCTTAACCAACCTAGACCACTGCTTATTTTACCTCAATATTTACTACACTAACTAGTAGCATCTTTTGGGGATTCCATACAGGTGTTTTTTCTGGACCTACATAAAGATGCTAGAGGAACATTTTGACACAAATAGCCACTTAATATAGGTCTTCAATAAACCCTTTTGAGATGTATGGGGAATCTTTATTAGAACTTCATGTAGAATTGTATCCTAAGCACTATACTTTTTCAGCACTAAATGCATGTCAAGGGAATGTGGTATCACTTAGGACTAACCCAAATCAAAATGTATGAGCAGGTACTGAGATCATTAAAACTACTCGTTGATGGAATAGTCCTTTCTCTTAGGCTGTACCTAAGTAGAGAAGATATTGTTATTTAATAAGCAGAGATTTAATAGAACTCTCGTGATTTAAAATAATGTGAACCTCATTATTCTGATTAAAACCAGTGAGTATTAAACGGGCATTACTGGCTTCCCTACGCTGGGAAGCTTCTAGAACTATCGTTTTCAAAAGTGATGCAATCAAAATTTTTAATTTAATATATCCTCAAACTGAAATATCATTTCTGTTTGCATTATCTCCTGAAATAAGCCCACAAGAGAGAAAATCTTCACTGACAGGTCAGGGGAAAAAGCAAACAGATTTTGCTCATGTTGGGCATACACATGCCATGTGCAAGACAGCAACTGCTATCCTGGGTAATATGAGAAATTAGACTGGCGGAAATGAGCTAACACTTTCACTGCTAAATAGCATTGCAGAATCTGCATTAGCAGGGGATGCTTGGTAAAATCACCTCTTTAAAAATAGTTTGACCATATATTGAGTGTGAAATATGGGCAGCAATTATGTTTTGGTCTGAAAAAGGTTGTGGCCAGAAGATAGTGTTCCATTTTCTTTGGTAGATATTCTTTGTGTTAAGATAGATGGAATTTGCTTTAATTGCATTATACTAAGTAATACTGTCTCAAAACTCAATCTGTTTTAGAAAATAAATATTTATAGTTTGGAAATGTAACTTTTGCAACCAGCATAACTTTGCAAATCATGAAGTGTTAGCACTGGAGGAATTGCATCACACCAAGACTGCAGACAGTTTTGTAGCACCTTAGGTTTCGGAGAAGAATGTAGTATAAAATCCGGAGGGCATAATTATTCATATTCATTGCTTTTGTTTCTACATTCTCATTTAGCTCTTCCCTATTTTATTTCATAGGAATTAATACCATTACAAAAAAATAGTTTGGAATAACTGAATTTTTCATACGAATCTTTGCCCATTTTGAGAATACTTCCAGAATCTGCTCAAGAAATTACAAAGTGTTTGAACAAGACTCCACAATGGCCGAGGCTTCCTTAATCTTGTGCAAGACTACAAAAATCTCAGGAGACCCGTGAAAAATTAATTTGGTTCACTTTTGAGGCAGTGGGGGACAAGGTTTCCTACTTCATGTTTCCTGGATTGAACGTAGGCCTAGCTGCAAATTTGGTCACTAAAAAACAAAACAAAACAGAGTAGCAAGTGTGTGATGTGTTGTATAAAAACAATAATAACAACACCAACAGAAGCAGCAGCAATGGTGATAATACATTTGAGTTGTCTAGAATCCCAGGCTACCACAGACAGAACTGATTGTAGGATTTCATTGTATATTTTGCATAAATCAGGCTATAAGGCTTTGCTTAGGCCCTCCCCATTACTTCATAATGTCTCTTGCCCCCTGTTTGCTAAGAAATGTACAAATGTCACATTTCCAGGTACATCTTGCTTCTAGCTCAGTCTCTGTTGTCTACTTTCATCTCTGAATCTGGCCCTGTGGCACTGGTCCAGGATCATGCATCTTCATTTTATATACAAAATCTGGATCAGGCTTACTGCAGCAGAAAAAGAATTCTGGCGCAGTGCTATTCATACTGGTGGTCCATGGACTGTGCCATTCCCTGAATCATTGGCAGCTAATCCCTGACACATTTCCAGGAAAGAAAGAAACAATTGCACCCAAATGAGACAAATATAGTGCCAGTCTCTGTCCCAATGTGAAAAAATGGCAACCTCCTGTATCAGATATTTTGAGAAGCACTGATACAGGATGGGATCCACTAATCAGGTAAGTCCAGAAGACAGCCCCTCAGTTTGATAACTCAGAACATTTCTGCACTATACTCTTATAGTGCTAGTATTCCACTTTCCACATCCTATGGAATCCTGGGGTTTGGAGATTTCAGGAGGGTTATTTAGAATTCTCAGCCAGAGATCTCTTTGACCTCAGTAAACTACAAACCCCAGGATTCCACAGACTGTTGAAAGTGGAATAATAGCACTATAACAGTGTAGGGCCGGAAAGCCTTCAGTTCAGGGTCAGATTCCCTTGGTGTGAAGTCAGGGCCAGGTCCTATCACAGATTACTTTGTAGAACTGTCTCCCGTGGCCCAAAGTCAACCTAGCTGCCTCGTCTTCTTCCTTGGCCATATCTGGGAGTCAGGTATTCAGACACCAGGTTGTTGGGGAAGCTGCGGCAGTCCTCTGGCTGTCTTGCTTGTGTCAGCCATTACTGTGTAAACAGAACTCAGCAAAATGGTTGACTTCTCTCACCAAGGATAGCCAGACCAGAGGCTCTGATGGTTCTGCTTTACTCTCTTCCCTGCTTTTCTTCTCCTGCATTCTCTTTACCCCATTTACCATCTTTCTCTACACTCCATGAACCAGTCTTCATTATCTGCTGGCCCAGAATACTTAGGCTTCCTAGGGTGGCCCCTGGCTTGTCAATTGCCTAATTGAAGTCAATCCAGCAGCTGCTAGTTGGAAAAAAGAAACATAAATGGCCATACAACTCCACATTTGAAAGTTATTCAGAAAGTTGAATAGAGACCCAGACATAGCTAGTGGTTCAAAATCTGTTCATTCGCATATGTGCTTTACAGAACAAAACAAAATTTTAAAAAGTCTGAAACTATTGTTGTTGTTAACTGCCATCAGGCCAACTTTCACTTATGGCAACCCTATGAATGAGAGGACTTCAGCAGCCCTACCCAAGTCTTACAAAATCAGGGATGTATCCTCCTTGACTGAATCTATCAATTTGTAATACAGTCTTCCTCTTTTCCTACTCCCTTCCACCTTGCCAGGCATTATTGTCTTTTCTAGCAAGTTGTGTCTTCTCATGATATGGAAAAAGTATGACTGGGTATACACTTCCAGCTTGCTAGGCATTATTGTCTTTTCTATTGAGAAAGTATGGAGAAAGAATCACAGTCTCAGTGATATAGGCTTAATTTGCTCTAGGAATCATTTATTAGTCTTTTTACCAGTCCAGGGTATCCATAGAAATCTTCTCCAGTACCGCATTTCCAAGGAGTTGGTTTTCTTCCTATCTGCTTTCTTCACTGCCCAGCTTTCTCAACTATTTATAGAAATTAGAAATATGATGGCATGGACTTTAGCATTCAATTATATATCTTAACTCTTCAGGATCTTGTCTAGTTCCTTCATAGTTGCCCTTCCAAGTCCTAGTCGTCTTCTGACTTTTTGACTGCAGTCTCCATTCTGATTAATGATTGAGCCAAGGTATGTAAAATCTTGAACTATTTCAATGTCTTCATTGTCTGCTTTAAGGTTATGTAAATAATCTGTGGTCATTATTTTTGTTTCTTAATATTCAACTGTAAACTTGCTTTTGCAATTTTTGCCTTGACTTTCTTCCATAATTGTTCCAAGCCTTTACTGTTTTCTGCTAGTACTATGGTGTCACCTGTTTATCATAAATTGCTGGTGTTTGTTCCTCCAATTTTCACACCTCCTTCCTCCGAGTCTAATCCTGCTTTACAAGTTAAACAGATAGGGTGATAAAATATGATGATAAAATAGGGTGATAAAAAGAACCTTTGTGTTATCCCCTTGCTTGTTGGAAACCATTTCATTTCTCTGTATTCAGTCTTAACAGTAGTCTCTTGTTCTGTGTACACATCAGGATAATCAAATGTTGTGGCATGCGCATTTCTTTAAGAGTGATCTGTAGTTTCTCATGATCTACACAATCAAATGCTTTGCTATAATCTAGGCTGATCTTTTAAACATAATTCTTTGGTGCACTTTATTATCCAACATATGTTTGCAATATGATCCCTAGTGCTCCTTCCTTTCCTGAACCCAGCTTGGATATCTGGCATTTCTTACTCCATATATGCTAGAAGTCTGTGTTTTGGAATTTTGGCCATGACTTTGTTTGCATGGGAAATTAATGCAGTTGTCCTGTAGTTACTGCAATCCTTGATGTTCCCTTTCTTGCGGATTAGAATGGGTGTTTAGCATTTCCAATTTGTGGGCCATTCTTTTGTTTTCCATATTTGTTGACAGATTTTAGTTATGACTAGAGATAGATTCTGTCTCTGAAGACTGAAGCAGCTGTATTGGTATGTTGTCTGTTCCTGGTGATCTATTTGTCCCAAGTGCTCTGAATTCAGCTTTCACTTCACTTTCTAAAACTGGTGGTTTATCTTCATATGGTTCTTCCTTGAATGAATCTGTCATCCTTTCATCTCCTTTATATAGTTCTTCCAAGTATTTTTTCTATTGTCTTTTTATTTCTACTTGGTCATGTAATGTGTTCCCCTGCTGGTTGTTGAACATCCCCATTCTTGGTTTTAAATTTTCTTTGATTTCTTGGATCTTGTAGGAGAGGTCTCTTGTTCTTCCTTTTTTGTTGTTATCTTTTATTTCTATGCATTGATCAGTATAGCAATTCTTCTTGTCCCTACACACAAGTCACTAAACAGTTGCATTCAGTGTTCTGACCTTACCTTTGTCATCTTGTACTACTGTTTTTTATCTGTCCTTAGCTGCTTGAAGAATTTCATCTGTTATCCATTGGGGATTCTCTTTCTTTTTCACTACAGCTAGTTGCTTTTTTCATTCCTCTTTGACAATGTTTCAGGGGTTCAGACCAGAGTTCTTCAGGCTCAGTTAGGCTTAATAATGAAAATCTGTTTTTCACATTCTCTTTAAATTCTCTGGAGTTGTTCTTCAGGTTGTATTTTGCCATAAAGTTTAGTTTAATGTTCTTCTTTAGCTTTATTCTACTTTTGCTAATAGTAATTCATGGTCTGTGCCACAGTCTTCTCCTGGTCTTATTTTTGCAGAGAGAATGGAGCTTCCCCAGCTTCTGCTTCTGATTAGGTAATCTATTTGTTTTCTGCATTGGCCATCAAATGATATCCATGTATACAGTCACTTATTGGATTGCTTGAAGAATGTGTTTGTGATAAAACAAACTGTTGTCCTCACAAAATTCAGTCAGTTGGTCTCCTGCTTCATTTTTTGATCCTAGCCCAAATTGTCTGACAATCTTTGATTCTACTCTGTTTCTTACTTTTGCATTCCAATTGCCTACGATTAACAAGAAGTCATGTTTTGGTGTGTGATCAGTTTCCTCCTGGGCTCCTGCATAGAATATTTCCATTTCTTCTTCTTCTTCCTCTGTGGCTGGAGTATAAACTTGGATTACAGTTATATTGGTGGGTTTTCCTTGAAGTCCTTTTGGCTTGTTTCATTAATCACAATGCTGCTTGTAATTGTCCTCTGTTCTACCTTAGTAGCTCAGTGAGCACCATCCAACCTGGGAGTCTCATGTTCTAGCACTATGTCTTCTGTCATTTTGGACTGTCTCATCACAGGGTTTTTGTGGTAAAAGACATTCAAAAGGGGTTTACTAAGCCTCCTTCTGTGTAGTACTAACAAGAGTTAGCTGTGATGGCACTGCCGTTGTCTCTGAGAGATTCTTTGCCAGTGTTACCCTCCACTACTGCTGCTCTGAAGTCTTGACAAATTTAAATATTTCAGAAATGTGGCTAGATACCCTATAGTCTATGCAAAAAGTGGGAACATTTAAAATGGGCTAGAAAATTATGCTCATTTAGAAAAAAATAACGTGAACAGGAGAAAAAAATGTTCATAGTCTCATGCATAACTAGGTCAGAACAAGAGAAGATGAAGACCTCAGTAAGATTCAGTTCAACAGATTTGCCCAACCTTAACAGGAATCCAGTAGAATCCATAATAATTGAGAATTCAAGGATGACTGATCCATGCATCTGACATTCAGCTGAATGTCTGCTTTTGAACTTACACTGGATGAAGGAAAAGATTCAAATGGTCTCATACAAATAGACTGATTAAATGTTTAGAAAGATGTGGGAGGGAACTGTAATGACTGTGATATCAAAAGTAGGCATGATTTCATATTCCTTTCATATACGCAAAAGTATATGTTATATTCAATACTTCTATAATACGACTAACCTGAAGCTAACCTAAATGTAGAAGTTTCTAGGTTTACATGTCAGAAAATGCTTAGGAGATGCTGCAACTGAAGTTTCTGTGAAATATACAAGATCATGCTCTCTACGCGAGGAAGATTTAATTAATACAGCGATGTAGACAGACTGAAAGGAGCCTATTATAGCTTTTGTTGCAGAATTTCTTGCTTTAAAGAAACTGGAAATCCTTCATATACTTTTGAAAATGTTATCTGAAGAAAGACAATATGAAAATGAATTCCATAATATATGAATCTGAAATCAACAAATTTCTCCAACTTTTCAAAAGGTTCCAATTGTATTCTAATTCAGCAGAGCATACTACTTCCCTCCAGTGAAAGTATCTAAGTGAGCTGAGGCAGGGGAGCTTTTCTCATTCTTAATCTTTTCTGCATGATCTCAGCTAGGTCAGAATAACTTCTCCTCCTCCTTGAGAAGGGTCAGTCTGCATCCTTACACTCTGAGCAGGTATTAGACAGGCCCCAAGGGGAGAGACTGTCCCTATTTCCTCAGCCTTCCAACCCTGAGGTAGCATGTTTGAGAAAGCCTCACTTCATTGGGGAGAAAAAAATATATATCTCCAGCTCAGTTCATGTTGTTTTCTGCTTTAGTCCCCTTGAATTCAGCAGGTACCTTACAGAATTACAGTGATGTGATTCCACTTTAATTGCCATGGCTGCATCCTGTGGGATCCTGGGATTTCTGCTCTCTGGCTGAAGATTCTAAAGGTCCTTTCCTCCACTGGCAGTCCCAGGATCGCATTGGATGGAACCATACCAGGTAGAAGGACTAATTATGCTATACTTCTGTAATATGACCGCGTGCTAATAGAACTATTTGAGAAAGAGGTCATAACCAGAGCAGATCATTTTTCACTGGGACAATTCTTTTCTATTGGAATAATTCTTGTTCAGTTTTCTTTTCTTGGGAGCCAAATAATACCTCTCATATTACATTGCATCTCTTCCTATAATAACTAAAGATGGATTCTTTTTCCAGTTTTGCCTCTCTCACATTCCCTTTGCCTCCCCCAAGTAACCTTACTTGGAAAGGACAAATTATGCTGTTAAGCCCAGGTTTCGCTGAATCATGCAATCAGTTAAATGAAGTAAAAATTAAATCTATGCCTTTGCAGTGAGCATGAGCTCAGTAACATTTACAGTACCATAGCCTTAGGCCTTTTCCATCCTTGTTACTTACACACGGCATCTGGAACCTATATACATAATTGTCCCTCGGGAAAATGAATGAGTAAAGGTATTGACATTTACATCTGTCACACGAAAGGTCAGAAGATTTACATTTTTAAAAAGAATGAAAAGCTTGAAAGAAAGAAAGCAGCCTTTAATATAGTTACATTGCCTCATACCTCTCATGTAAAAGAAGACCTCTATACCTGTCTTATACAAAGCCAGTGTGCCATACTGATTTGAGTGTGGGACTAGGACTCTGGGGTAGCAGGGTTTGAAGAGTTGCTCAGCTGTGAAAAACTACCAGGTGACTGTGGACAAGTCACACTTTCCCAGCCTCAGAGGAAAGCAATGACATCTGCCCCACCACCAAACAAATTTTCCAAAGAGAATTCCATGATAGTTTCACTTCAGTGTTGTGATAAGTCAGAAAACAACAAATACATGGCTTATATGTAGAGTCTGCAATGCAGCATGCAGCAAACTCTAAATAACATTTGGTAGCTGGGTATCCTTCATACTGCACCATGATTCTACCTTAACTGACATGGCTGCGTCCTGTGGAATCCAGGGATTGACAGTTTAGAGGACAGCTTTTAGAATACTCAGCAGAAAGCCCATCTAGTTTGTCTGTCCAAAGGATTCCACAGGATGCAGCTAAGATAAACAATGTGTTTTGCTGGAAATGACAATACACTCATGTGCACAAGGAAACAGACACTCTCAAGAACTTTACAAGACTAGCAGAAAATAAGGCATGAAAGGCTGAATAGAGAGAGATGAGAGATGAAAAAGGGTGATAGTCACCAGTCTCAAAGAAAAGGGTTGAAGCAGAGAGGCTGAGACAGCACCTGAGGGTAGCACAGACTAACAGCAATCCGGTCATCTCACATTGCAACTAAAATGCTACAAATTACTAGAACTCAAGTCAGGGTTTATGTACCCCTTATGCTATCCTGAAGGGGTATTCTAGCAAAGCCTAAAACTTTCTCACAACACTGACCAAAGGGTTCTGGGATAGATGATTGCTTTGACACCAGAGTGACAAAAGTTATGAGAATCATGATAACCTCTTGAAATTTGGATCTGTGGGGATCTATGTAGGAAAGGTCTATGTAGGGTGAGATCAAAGAGATGGCTTCTGATTGTCTTATCTATACTTGACTTGAAATGCAAAGATCTGAGATCAGGGAAGAGATTAGCTTGAATCTCTTGGTACCAAGGTTTTCTACTTGCTCCTCTTCGAACCTTATGGTCTGACCATGTCCAGCAACACACTTGTTCAGTCAACGAGGCTTCAGTCATGTATTTCTTGCCATAAACATGTCTAATTATGAAAACAAAAAGGCACATCCCACAGGTTTGGGGTGTCAAGGGTGGTAACAAACATGTATACTAAAATTCAGTCAGATGAAATGGAGATGTTATTAATGGGTAGCTCAGTTGCTTCAGAAGGTAGTGGCTAGCCAATCCTGAATAGTGCTGGGATTTGATTTTTTTTTCTGTCCCAGGACTCAATCTCAATTTGGGATCCCAATCCCAATTCTTCCACTAAACAGTCAAGTTCCAATTCTCTCATACAGTGAAGTCATTGATCTACTCATTTCTTTGGAAATAAAACAACTGCATGCCAGTTAAACCTGGTGTAATAGCTTCAGTCCCTTTGAGACTGAAATGTGTATAGTTATACATGTATTGCTTGAGATCTTGCTGACAAATTGCTTAGGAATTCAGAAATAATTCCTTCTCTGAATTTTATGATTTTGATCTCTGATGATTAAAAAAAAAAAAGATTATAAGAAATGCTCATGTTAGGAAAAACAGAATGTATTAAAGAAGACTGCTTGCAAAAATAAATATATTGGGGATAATTGATACAAAAATGCATGCAAATTTTGTACACAGTCAGATACACATGAAAATGTTCATCACTTTTCATGTAGATTTTATAAGTATATAAAACTGACGTGAAAATGGGATGGAATGCAATTGTCTAGGAAAATGTGAACATTGCAGAAAGAGGATTCATATGTCCCTAATGTTACTCCACAGTAACATTACTCCACAGTGCTACTCAATGTGGTAGTTCCCTGAATGGTGCCCACCCTTAAGCCATTGGTTGCTGGTCCACAAATTTCTAGGATTAAAGCCAATGGGAAAACAAATGGTGATGACCCCTGCCACTTCAGGAGGGGAAAATTGCTGGTCCCTCATATTTAGATAAACTGCAAAGCTCTAGAATTCAGTATGATCTTATTTATACCTACTCCAAAATAAGTCCTGATATGCTGAATGGAACTTATTTCTAGGCAAGCATGTATAAGAAATAAAACCTCATGCAACTGTCTAGAAACACAATCTTGATTCTTCATATTTCAAAAGATTTGTAAGGTTCTTAGGTTCTTAGAAAAGGTTCTTAGAAAAATTGTCTGAAGTTTGAAGATATAGGCACTTTCCACACACGGTTATTAAGGCAGGCCAATGCGTCTTGCCATGGAGGTCTTCTGCACATTGAAGCAGACTAGGTTTGGTTTATTTACCTTCGTTCCACATGTAATTCCAACTAAATGTGCCCCCATGTGGTGGTAAAGTGCACTATTTGAAAACCAGAAGAAATCGGTTTTCCAATTTTCCAGATCAATCCGATTTGTACTTTCTCAAGTGGTGCAGACACATACATTTGCACCAATGTGAATTGGTGGTCAGGGGAGGGCTCATGGGAGGGGCCAGGGGGTAGTATGGACTTTTTCACGTACGCACGTATGCACATATGCAATGATGTACTAAACCATAAAAAAAAGGGCCAATCACAGCCAATGGGGCGGCGTGAGGGGAGTAGTGGGAGTGGCCACAGCGGAGGCAGTGTGGATTCACGAACTCACACTCCTCCGAATCAGAATGGAACATACAACAGTAGCTGTGTAGAAGGAAATGAGGGAAAGTCCACCTTGTTTCGAGTCCAGAAAATCCAGTAAGAAACAGCACGAACTGATTCACCAGCCTCGTGCAGAAAGGGCCATAGACCTCTGACTAATTATAAATTAATTACAATTATAAATTGAGGGAGGTCTCCCAAGAATACAGAATATTGAAATTTTAAAGGGCTTCTTTTAAAAATAAAATGAGGCAAATATCTGTATTTATCTCCTTATTTGTCCTTTCTACAACTCTTCTCTCTAGTTGCTTTATTACTTTTAAGAAAGAACATTTTCAAGGATCCATATAAGAGGAGTACATAAGTGCAGTGTTTATAATACAAAAGTCCCTTTAAAAAGCCAATCTGTAAAAATGAGATGTAGAAATAGACATCAGCATTTGTGTTACAATCAAAGCAACACGAAGAAACGTTTTAATAGGCATATTTAGCACTCTCCTCATCACCAGCAAATGTACTGACAAGTGCAAAATTGAAGCTTGCATTCACAGTGTCGAACGAGGGGATATCTGTATATAACAGCAGTATTGGTGGAGAAGTGTTTTAAGGACATTGAGTAATATAACATTGACCTTTAAAGCATTAAAACAAATAATAGACCTGTGCAGAGTTATTATGTTCAAAAGCACACTCATAAACATCATGGCATATTAAAGATAAATGTTAGATGGATTTTGATCCTGTTGCTATAGAGAGACCATTAATTTTGAGAAACATTTTTTTAATTTAATTGCCATCCTCAAATATCCCTTTAAAATATGTAGTAAATTGAAATCTATGTTCGAATGCAAATTCTAGGTTTGTGATTTCTCTAGGCTGATAAATCCTTTAATTATGGTAAGTACTAATATGTGCACAAGCAATTGACCTCTTCATTTGAAAGTAACTAAGAAACTTGAAAAAATCAAGCATCATTAGGATGATTGCAAAATTGTACTGTTTACAAAGAAATGTGTTCATCTAGTAAAAACTGATTTTTTAAAAAAGAAACAAAGTAATTTAGAATAGTATGAAGTGATGAAGTTAACAGAAACTGGTACCAAGTGAACCATAGTATGACACTGGAGAAGAAGAAGAAAAACACTTTCAGTGATTTCCTACTTCCATGTAAACAGCCCAAGTTGAAATGCAACTTGTCCAAAGTGTAGGATACATAGTCTTTTTTTTTTTTAATGTTCTAGTAAATGGCTCTATTTCATAGTTCTGAAAAAGCCACATACAGCAATATTGGGCCCTCAGGATCTTGTTGGAGTGCAACTCTTACCACCTCTCACTGTCATTTAATGTTAGCTGTTTTAGCTAGGGATGGTGGGAGCATGAGAGAGAATTACAACCCAAGGTCACTTAGTGAGCTATTTTGCCAAGTGGGGATTTAAACTTGAAACTCCTCAGTCCTAGCCCAACAGTCTTAACAAGGCCAAAATCCTGTTAGCTACAATACGTGTGTTTCAGGCCATTTCCACACTAGGCACCATTTGCACATTGTAGCATTACAATCTCGGCATTGCTATTAGTGCAATGCCATTGGGTTAGGAACACTCTTTTCCACACCTTTCTGCCTTCAGTGGATGGGTAGTGGTATTGCCACTGGTGTTCCCTTTGCACCACAGCACTCTTGGTCACTCTATGTCCCCATCTTCATCCCACCCCACTGCTCCTGATTGGTTATGGTGTTTGTTTGTTTTTTCCTTTTTCATTTGGAAGCCATACTAGCAAAACATTGTTGTAAGGGCAGGGCACACCAGTACACTATTGTATTTTCATGCTATGATGCTTAAAAATGCATTTTTAAAAATAAAAAGTTTTAACTCAAAGGAGAAATTTAAAATAAACAGAGAGAGGTGATAGATTTCAAAGTTATCACACCATGGGAGTCACAGAGGGAGGGACAACTTGGGCACACCCACAGCCTGTCCGCTCCTGGATCTGCAATAACAGGAAGTGCTATCAAGTGCTATTACAGTTCTGCACTAAGATAACTGCTGGGATTGAAGCACTAATGGAGGCTGTTAACAGATTTTTTTTCTGGAAATGGAATACATAGGTTTTGCAACACTTAGGGACATGATAGCAGCTGGATAGCAACGACATGCAGTAACATGGCTCCTGTATCAGAAACAACTCTCTGCTGTTGTGCTATAGTGATGTTGTGCAGAAATGGCCTCATATACACATATGTCTTGTTTTGAACAGGGTTCAGGAGGATATTCTCTAGCGCCTTGCTTTCTGTCCAAAACTGTATCCCATAGGTGCCAAACCCCACAAGGGATCACTGCTATGTTGGAGGGAAAGAGGGGACACAAGTGAGTAGTGGAAATTTCCCCTCATTCCCATTCTAGTTCACTAGAGAGAGAAAGAAAGAGAGAGGAAGAGGAATAATGACCTTCTTCCAATGATCTCTGTAACAAACTGCAGTGGAAACAAAAGGCAGTCTCTACTGTTCAGTCACCTCAATCTTTCCTCCACTTCCACAACTGTTTAAGAGCTGCAGCAGTAGCCCCACAGAGTTTATCAGCTTCCAGAGGAGGAGAGAAGAAGCGGCCTGTCTTGTGGAGTTCACTCCATGAGCACCATGCAGAATCTTAGCCCTAGTGTACCAAACTACCATACATCATTAGGCATAATAACATCAAACGGCAAATTAAGCCAAGGCAAACACAGGTTTTTCAACAAGTGCACACTCAACAGGGATTTGTAAGGAATCACTTTTCTCCGACGTGTACTATGTTTTAAACTTGCATGTGGCAAACCCGTTTTAAAAACTCTGATCAGTTCTGAAGTTCAGAGGCTGTTTCTGAGCAGACTGCCACCTTTCATATGAGGCTGATTTCCCTCACTAGTTCGGCAGAAGGATGAAATGCAATGTATTTAAAAAAAAAGATTATTTTAAAAAGATAATCACCACCACCACCACCACCACCACCACCAGCTGCCTTTCAAACTCTTGGAATTAGTTGTTCAGACACATGCGGAGGAGACTTTCTGCTTCACTGCCAGAATTACTGCTTTTTCCCAACAGGACTGGCCAATGACATTTTGCTTCTTGAAGTGAAGGTCAAGGTGATATACTCCCCTAGTCCACAAAACTGGATGGACAGGGGAATAATACTTTTAACAGTGGTATTTGGGCCACCATCCTCCCCATGTGAGTAGAAGCAGGCTAGTTTAAGGGAGATAGTGAGGTAGGCTGGTTCCCCACTCCTCTTTTTTTATTTATCCTTTTTATTCTGAGGGGTTCAATGTTCTTTGTGTTTGTTAGATGATCTGTATCTAACTGGATTTACCTGTGGCCACCTTCTGATTATATAGACTTTCAGCTTGTGAACAACAGTATTGTCCAGCCAGACAAATTAATATGAACACTCCCCTTACATATCTTTAAGGACTGAAATTCTAGGAAATTTGTATCAGGAGAATAAACATAAGCCTTCGAATCTAAGTATTTTATTAGTCTACAAAATACTAGTATAAATTTCTACATTTCTTGAGAGGTTCATTCATATCACATATAAATTACTTAGGCTAGGTATATGGCTTCTGCATATTTTTAGTACAATTTCATCATTTTATATAGATTTTTCCAAGGGTTATATTCTCTATCATAGATTTTACACAGTGTAGTTATCTTGCTTAGATAGACATTACATGGTCTTATTCAAGTATGCATATTATCTCTTGTAAGGACCATCTCTAAAACTCATAAGGTATGTGGTACTTTACAATACACAGCATTGGTAAGGGAGTAATTGTCTACACAGTTTGAAAAAACTGGATTCATCTTTAGAGGACATAGCACAGCTCCCACAGGTATTCTCAATACATTTCATTACTTTAATATATCTATTGGCAGAGAGTTAAAATCTATTGGTTAGACCAACATTCTTAAAGAAAGCATAGTAGCCACAGTTATCTCACCTACTCTGCAGATTGCAGAGATCAGGTTTATCTAGCTGAATCTGAAAGCTCAGTCTCTTCTGGCACAATTAATTGATCGAACCCATTATTTTTTTCCTTTTATAGAGGCCACAAAACTTTATATTATTCCAACCACTAATCCTACTCCCCTTTAAAGGTGAAATATCAGAAACAAATAACTCACTAACTCTGGAAAGCATAACTAAGTGCTCAGCTTGGTTTTCCCTCCTTTTTTGCACTCTTTCTCCAACTTTCTGTATAGGTCACTATTCTCTGGAACTGGTTACATCACCTATTTTCTATAACTCTCAGCTGGAGAGTTATATCTGTCTTCAATGTTTTCAGTATGTTTTTGACTACCTTTTAGCCAGTCAGCTAGTGCTTCAGTGAACACATTTATTTTTTCATTCTCCCTTTACCCAGACATGCATCCTAATAGACGAAGGCCCTTTCTGCACAAGGCGAGTGAATCACTCCGGCTCTTCTTGGATCTGAAGTAACGCGCACTGTCCCTTGAGCCCTTCCGCAGGGCTCCTCCATTGGTGCAGGGCGAACCGGAGCAGTGCGAGGTCTGTAGATCCGTATTGCTCCAGCTCAAAATGGTGGCTTCCAGTGTCTTTGTGGGAGTGGACCAACTGCTGAGACTGGCCACACCCACATCCTGCCCTCCACCGATCACAGGCTCGCATTGGTGCGAGCCTGCGCATCTGCACAGGTAAGTAGGAATGCAATGGCACACTCCAGAAAATGTAAAGACCTGATTTTTCCGGTCTTTACTTAGCTTGGGGGAGGACCACTTGGGGGCAAATTGGATTGGACTGAGGTGTGGAACTAAGTTAAGTAGTCCGCACCTAGTCCGATCCAAGGTGCGGATGATGTCCGTCCCAGGATGCCTTGGCCCATTTTAACTGCCTCATGTGGAAAGGGCCTTAGACTGCCTCATTTCTTAATCACTATACAGACACTTTCATATTAGTACTGTTCTATTCCCCACTTCAGGCCCTGAAATTGGCAAAATATGTACACAAAATATTGTGTCTACCTATAACAGCAAGATGGGTTCTAGCACACACAGATGTATCATCCAACAAGAGAGAAACCACCATGGGCTTTTTCCTAGGTGTGGAAAGAATAGTTGAAAATATTTGGGAAGTGCTCAAAAAACATATTCTTCAAGTTCCAAGAAAGAATGGTGAGAAGAATTCTGGAGTGACAAGAACCTCTGCAGCGCAGGACTTATTCTGTACAAAAATTTCATGTGGTTGGTTTGCGCAGAAAATAGCATGTTATGCACAGAAAACAATATTTATGTAGAGAAATATTATTTCCTGAGAAGGAAATGAAGCTTATTGAACTGAAAATTTTGAAAATGGATATTTGTTCTCCAGAATATTCACACGTGGTTGATTTAAATTAAAAACAACAAGTTCTACGCAAGAAATAGGTTTTAACATGTAGTAGATATTATTTCTTTGTAGAAATGCACATAAAATGCCATTACCTGAGTAGACAATACTGTCATCTGTGCAAAAATCATTTTCTGCAGGACAGGTCCTGAATTGCAAAT
Source organism: Ctenosaura bakeri (assembly GCA_948474755.1). Lineage (NCBI taxonomy): Eukaryota > Metazoa > Chordata > Lepidosauria > Squamata > Iguanidae > Ctenosaura > Ctenosaura bakeri. The sequence goes on along the minus strand of CAOLHI010005252.1, from coordinate 37,660 downwards.
AGGCTTTGAAAACTGTGGTTTTCAAAGGCTTTCCCACAATGGGAAGACAATTGTTAAAATTACTGTCTGCTTCCTTTAAGAAGAAACTCAAAGAAGAATAACTTCTTTACTGGTGCCATGGGTACCTGAAGTGGTCATCTGATCTGCCTAATAAGTATAGGCAGACCCACACTTCATGGAAATATGTGGATATGTATCCTCGCAAAAAGGAAGTGAGTAATCAAAGATAATAAATATTCACTCATTAAGTCCCTGGGATGGAAGTGCAGGAAGTGAATCTCCTTATGCCGTCTAAAGAAGAGCTACTCTACAGCATCGGCACACATTATCACCTCGCTGCTGTAGGACCTCATAATTGCTTGCAATGCTTCTGTTCATTTCCCCCCTGTGCGCCTCCTATTATCAAACACTAACAGCTCATCTCCTGTACCTGGTCTTGATTTTCTATATCCCTATATCCCCTACTTCCAAAGAAATCAATAGGAAATGTACATTTAAAAGCAGGATTTGAAAATCTCTTGATCATCATGCTGCCTGTAGAAAGTAGTTGGTCAATTAGTTACATAGAAAGGAAGCAGAGAAAGGCAGGGCAGTGTAGTAGCAATTATAATAATTTCATCTGGGAAATTTTTAGTGAACTTAGTGCTGTCTCTAACTATGCCATGCATTTACCATTCTGAAGAATGGAGGATTTCCCACTGTGTATTATGTTCAATGAGTCACAGTCTTTGCAAAGTTTCACATAACATGCAACCTTCCTATCCACCCCAAAATAATCAGAAATTGAAGTAAAATTAAACATAGTTCAGCATATAACCCTAGTGTGAGAAGCCTGTGTGCATAATGGCAATGAATGAGTATCAGACTAAGATCTAGGGCTGTGATCATTCTTGGCATCACTTTTTCCATTTGGAAGACATTATTCCCCACTTGACTAGAAGTCTAGTGGCTAGGTCTGCTCTGTATACCCCACATCCTCTGCAAAAGGTCCTTTTATCCTGCTCAAATTCACCTTGATCCATGCCCTGCAAGTTCGTATACAAACGTGAATAAAAGCTTACACTATCACATGCCTGTCTGAGTTCTGTTTGTTGCTTATGAACTGGAGGCATAGAAGGTGCTAACGGAATTCATCTGAACACAGGTCCTAACATGGAGAAATTTTATTTATTAATTTATTTATGCATTTAAATTATGATGGAATAATGTTAATAATTAATACTGTTAAATTATTCCTCCATTTTGTTTTACAGTTGTGCTCTGTGGCTTCTAGGCAGAAGAATGTTCTAAAACTAAGATTTTAACCAGCAGAGACAAAGAGAAGTAATGAGAATTACCTCCGACACTTAGAAAGTGAAATTGAAAAGGTAGGGAAATGAAACATAAAAAGGAAATCTAAAAATTCAGTAGAATCCACTGTTCCCTTGCCTTTCAGAACCACTGGTAGACCAAGCATCCATGCACTCTACAGAAGAAAGGAAACTTCATTAATCTTTTGTGACAAGTTACTTAGGAGAAGCAAATTTGTAAACCTGATAACCTGTATATTTCTCACAGCTGAAGGCCATGCAGAAATTATTACCACTCAGGTTTAAACAGTAAATTGTACTGTGAAAGAAAGCATTGGACTAGATTTTACATGCAGCCTTCATCTGCATGTGCTGAAAAATGAAAGTGAGGCTGCTTCTTTAGGATGCTTTTGGCATCATTACAGCTGTTAGTGATGGGCTCCTTAATTTTTAAACCTACAGATAATTCTTCACTTTCCTGCAGGAATGATTGACGTTGCACTTACTGTCACAGCATTCAATGATACCACTTGCTGCTGCTTTGGTGTGAAATGTTTCAAGCGCTTGCCTTTGTATAAGGTTGGCTCCAGTTTAATCAACAAAGCACTCAGTCACCGGCAGTCCTTTCCCATTATAAGGGCTGAGGTCTTGCTTGCTGAGCATTTATAATGGAATTTAAATTATTTCTGGAATTGTTATCACAATCTATCAGAACTCAATCAGTGGGGATTTTCCCATGTTCCTTTCTAAACACAGACTTGGAATTGCACCATATATCATAACTCCTAGGAGAAATACCAAAGTTACACCTCTGTTTCCTGAAAAAAAACATAGGTCAAGTTCCCACAGTAAGAAGATAGCTCTGTCTGTGCATTTCTACATTTTTATTTCTCCTGCAGCTGTCAAGCCCCATAAGGAAGGTGGTTCTGACCATCAAACAGCAACTGCATTCAGCCAGGGATAAGGGTGTGCTTACACACAAAATGCACCTTCTTTATCCTTTCCCTCACAGCCCAGAGCAGCCTCATCTTTATAGTCTTGATTGTTTGTCCACTCTCCTTCCCATCTGTTAAAAAAAAACACACCACCAGCAGCCACTCCCAGGATTTGTCAGATGCCTGATTGGAGGCCTTAAACAGAGTACAAGAGAGAGTGGATCCTTTCATCTCATCCACAAAGAGATATATGTGGTGTGCATCACATTTACACCCACATATGTCACTAACAGGATGTCAGCAGTAATGTATGAACATTACATGGTTGTATATATAGATATTTAAGCAATTGTGTTCATACATCAGGAAAATTGATTTCCATATTCACAAATCCCAAGGCTCTCTGTTCAAGCCCCAGAAGCTCCACGTAACTGTCTCAGTGTATGCCAGCCCTGACACCCTTCATTCAGACAGTGCCATACGGATGGGGGTATCCCTGAATAGGGATGCAATAATATGTCAGTGTTGATTTAGGCCCTTTTTGCAGTGCCAGTGTTTGCGCAAGGGAGAAGAGTGGCTCACGCAACAACCCTCTCCCGAAACGCCACCACTTCCCCCCCTCCTTACCGCACCTGGCATCTTCTTCCGCGACAGGCACTCTTCAGCCACGCCCCCAGCTTCCGCAGCGCTCCCTGGGAGCTGTAGTTGGCGCTGGGGGCGGAAGCGGGGAGGAAGCGCAAGAGGCCCGCCTGCGACGGCGCTCTGCACTCCGGTAAGTGTGAGACGCCGCTGGGAGCCTTGCGCGAGCGCCGTTTATTTTCGGCTGTAAGCTGAAAATAAAAAAATACGCGCAAGCGCAGCTTCAGCCCCGTGAGCGCCGCGGAAGTGGGAGTGTGTCATGCAGAGCGACGCTCCCACTCCCACGAGGCACACGGGGCTATTTCGCGAGAGGAAGCCCGTGCGAAAAGAGTCTTAGTTGTTTTTCTCTAAATAGTGTCTTAATTTTCTTCCTATTCTTGTTTCATCCTAGCTTGTGAAGTTTTGTGTGCCTCTTTCTAGACAGATATGTGTGCATATTTTGGTATGCATCTTTCCCAGATATATACTTTTCAAAGTATTGGCCTGGGTGTATGCATTTTTACACATTTTTTCCATTGTCCAAAGAATGTATGTGGACATTTTTCAGAGATACACATTTTGCTGCATTTACTTGCATATAATATAAAAAGAAGAAAAGGGGGAAATGAGGCTTAGAGCTTTGTCACGGAAAACCAAAAAATAAGCTTTTGTTAGTAGCCTTCCAGATCATAAGGTTGCATGGATTTAACTGTTTAGACATGATAGTATTTAATTGCCACCTGAAATGTTATTCTGCAAAGATCCTCTGAAATGTGAATTTCAATGGCTACAGGTTTCTAACCATGCCCTTAGATGAGCAACCAAGAAGATTCTATAAACACATCCATCTAATCACCTGATTATAGGCACTAAAGGGCACAATTCCATACAAATATTACATCCTCTGCAAGGTGACATTAATATAAAATAAAGCCTTCCATTTATGTAAACAAATTATAAAAATGTTGTCTGACAGCCCAGGTTAAATAGGATTAATTCAGCAAGCAGAAAATGCAAAGGACTTCCATTCCATCTCCTATTAATCCCTTCTGTATACTGCTGTTTGCAACTCTGGTAATACAAGATATGGCTCTTCTGTGGCTAACCTGACCTACCTTGCCCAAATCCACCTTCACTTTATCAGCCAGACAGGACTCTGTTGTATTCTGGGATGGATGCCTCAGAGGCAGCATTGTGTAATCACATGCCTGGGAAATCACACCATCCAAAGCTATACATGAATGCTCAGAGAATAATACCCAGGAGCTGTACTGACATCCTTGCAGGAAGCATTGGGCCAGATGCACATGCTTCCCTTCTTAAAAGAATTAACCACTTGAATGAAAGCAGACAGCAGAAACCCTCCACTGTGAAAAGTTTCATTTGCCCTTTCTTTTTGCATAGATACTCAGTTCCAGATATTTATGAATGGTATAGAAGTTTCCAGTGTAGTAAACTTCAAATTTGATTTCAGGACTGAGATAGCCTTGACAAGCAACCTTAATTAGGAAGTAAGTAGATGAAGAACCTGTTGGTTCTGCTAAGCTTTGAGCAATGCTCACTATCATTGTCTATGATACATTCCTTGGTTGCCTAGCCAGGATGGTTCTTTGGGGTGAAAAACTGTTCTGCAGTGGTTCTCATCATTGCTGAATAGTAGGTTCTAACAGACATTACTGGGAAACTACCTGTGGCATTTGGTTAGGTCATTCCATGAGCATTAGTGCTGTCTGCCATAGTGCTGAACAATCTATATGGAATTTAATAGGTATGTCCTTGGCAGTTCTGCTAGGATGTGAGATGAAGCACACTTGTCCTCTTAATGTCCCTGAGAACATATTTGTTCTCTCTAACTTTTAATTGAGATGGTTAAATGGTATTTGCTTTTGTTAAATATTTGAAAATGTATTTTATTTTAACTAGCTTATTTTAAAACTGTTTCAATTTAAAGGTCTTTTGAAATTTTATATGGAATTGTATTGCTTTATATTGCAAGCCACCCTGGGAAGACTGTTGCTTTGAAACATAGCTAAGAAACATATGAAATTAAAGTGTGCAACCTGCAGTAGTTAATGCAGATAAACCCTAAGATGCACATTGTGCTATTATTTGGATTAGGTCACTATAGCATGCACTAGATAGGAGTTTGAAAACTTCAGCTAGTGGACTATTAGCACCTAAATCAAGCATTTAAAAAAAGAAAGAAAGAAACAATCATTGGAAAGGGTAGTGAAATTGCAAGTTTAATTGTTTAGTACTGGTTATTTAGATCAAAACCTGTCTGGCTTCTGGGGATTGAAACATCCTTTAATGCCCCAATAGATGGTTTATGTTGAGGGCTTGATATAGCAAGCTGCTAGTTCTTTAGGGTCTTGTAGTGCCTTCTGAAGACCTCCTGGCCTTCTGGACTGTTTTGAAAGGGTGAGTCTTAGAGGCATTGTGTTTCCTATGCTTTTTGGAACACTGGAATCAGAAACTGGGGCTAGGGAACCAGTGCTTGTGGTAGTTGGGCATTCTTGGATCTTAGGATTTAATATTGTGGTTTAGGCTTTCAGCATCTTAATAAAAAGGGCAGGAGAAATCACCTACTAGTTTAAGTGTCATAAATATGCATATTCAAGTGAAGTTGTAGATGGGTGGAAGCAGTTTCTGATTGCAGTTGAGGCAGAAATCCCTTTGGGAGACATGGGACAAATTGTTCTACTTGCTCCTGGGTAGTGCTGTACTTTCTCTGTACTATTTTCTGAGCTGCTTCCAGTAGTTAGAAACAAAACAAACAAACAAAATCATGTAAAATTATTAACAATAAAAGCTACCATCTATTGACACAGTAAAACACACCAGTGACAAATCATTCCAGTGAGCGAGACAGAGAGCGAAAGAGAGAGAGGGAAATAAAAATATAAAAGAAGAAAGGAAATAGAATAGAAAAGGGAGACCTGGAATATATGCACACAGAGAGCAATAAACAAATATCACCAAAAACAAATTTCCAGACTTTTTAGGAAGGCATTCCATAACCAATACTTCCCTCAGCTGAAGATTACCTGCAAGTATGATCTAAATTTCTCAGGAAAGTACATGTGCAGGGGTTGGAAGCAGTCCTTCAGTCATTTAGATCCCCAAACATGTATGGTTTTAAGGTAAGAACTCATATTCATTATGTTCCAAAACAGACTAGCAGCCAACCTGAACTTTCTTCAAACACAACCCCACATACAAATCAAGTAGTAGTTTAAAAGAAATATTGCCATTTGTTTCAGTCAGAGTAATGTATGTGTGCTGGTGGGGATGAGAAGTGAAATGAAGACATTGGAAGGTGAGTTCTCATGCTCTGCAACAGCCTTTTCTAACCTGGCAAATCCCAAACATGTTAGACTGGTGCAGTTTTAGGCAATAGTTATAATGATATGCTTAGATTCCACCATGGAGGCCAACTTGGTAACCTTGGTGCATCACACACACTCATCTGCAGAAACTGTCATGATAGGTTTGCCTAACAATTGCCATAAATCAGAAACAACAGCAACAAGTTCACGTGGGAAAAAATCCAAGCTGGAGGAAGGCAACTTTAAACAGTCAGAAAGAACATTTTTGAATTATCCAATAACAAAATATGCTGTCCTGGAATCAATAATAACAGTCTCAATGACATCATCTGTAAATCCCATGGTCTGATCCAATTCTAAAGTCTGAAACAACAAGTTACTTAGCCTTAACCAATTATATAATTTAAAATAAATCATTAGTGTTTCTAAGTGGTGAATTAATTTTCCAACTTCTGGTGTTTACCATGAGAGCCAGTGTGTTGTAGTGGTTTGAGCATTAGACTATAGCCCTGGAGACCAGGTCAGATTCCCTGCTTGGCCATGGAAACCCACTTGGTAATCTTGAGTATGCCACTGACTCTCAGCCCCAGAAAACCCAGTGATAGGTTCACCTTAGGGTTGTCATAAGTTGGAAAAGACTTGAAGGCTTCCAATGACAACAATGTTTACCATTATCAAATCAGTTTTTAACCTAACTAGTTCCAAGGTCTGGAATTAACTATATGTAGTAGAGAAAAAGGGACTCCTTAGGGCCAGTTCCAGTGTCATGCTAATGATGTGCAAATCTCCACAGCACTTGCACAATCACATGCACAGTAAAAATTGCATTTGGTACTTCCCTTAAACTAATTAGGGATATAATTCTCAAAAGAAGCAAGAAATAATTTCAGCAATTTTTATGCCACTGGGAGAAAGTGTGCAGTTTTGAAAAACACTTCACAATGCAGGAGTTATTCTGTACAAAATGTGTGTGTGTGTTTTAGCACAGGAAACAGCATTTTCTGCAAAGTAAATAGCATCTTCTGGACAGAAAATAGCATTTATACACAGATTTTTTGTCTGTGCAAAAGTTTTCTGTGATAGAAGATATGCATATTTTGTACAGAATTAGTCCCAAACCATGGTGGTTCTCAGCAGTCCAGGACTCTCCTCACCAGAGTTTCCCAGTGCCCCCAGAAACATGCTTTTTGGCCATTTTCAAATATTTTCTAGTGTTTTTTTTCCATGCTTGGTGTTAACTCTGAAAATCTGCAACCGTAAGAGTAATGAGCCTTATGTTAGTGTCATATTGCTAGAAGCTATTAAGCCCATGATCCCTGTAATTCTGGCAACATAATAGTCCCAACTTTTGTTGTCACCTCTGCAACTGTAGAAACTGTGACAACCTTTTGACAGTATTCTATAATAAATGCCCTTCATCTAATCTCGTCCAGACAAAAGGGGGCTCCATAGCATTGTTTACAAAAGGCTCCTTTTAGTGAGGACACAGAAAACATTGAACATCCTAAATATTACTTCACTATCTCTGTAACAACACTTCAGTTTCATAAAGATAAGTTCAAGAGGCACCAGTCCATGAATGACTGTATAACACTAATAGTAGACATACTAGTATATATGAAAAGATAAAACTGATTTGTAATTAGAATAAAGAGCCATTCAGAACAGCAGCATATTGTTGACTGCCTGTCTGAAAACTCTGATGGCTCCACAGTACTGCTGTTACCATCAATAAATATTAAGGACCAACCCAGAGACACTTCAGGACTCATCTTATTATCTCATGCCCACGTTTTAATGTACTTGAAGTCAGAGTGTAATGCCAACTAAGAAACGGTTTGCCTTATATACAGCTCCTCTTTAGTGCCTGTCTCCAGGATATTAATAACAGATAGGCACTTTGGTGCTGTGAATCATAATAACATGGCATTTAACATCTTCTTAAAAAGTCATACATGGTCTGTCTCTACATACCAAAGGAACTAAGCTTGCAGAACAAAAAAGTGCATTAAAAGCACTGATAATGGTATTACAAGGCTCCATTTGATTCTGCCCTATCTTGTGCATTCACGCTCTACCTAGCTGCAAGATGTGCTGCACTCATTTGAATTAAATAGTTCCCCTTCTTAAACCAGGGGAAAAAAAACATTTATATGAAAATCAAAGATTTCAAGGTTATGGGACCTAAATCTTCCAGCAATTCACAGAGAAAGGTTTCTAAGAAATATGTAAAGCAGAGATGAAATAAAATGGAGTTCGTGTTTAAGCCAACAACAGCTTGGCAGTGCAATGCTCTAACCAGGGGTATGACCTGCTAAGCTTCTTCATCTCCCTGATGCGCAATCCTGGCTTGGTTTTGCAGATTGGATTGAAAAGGAGAAATCTGTGGATGTGATAAGGATAAAACACCCTACCAACCATGGCCTGGTCTCATCTCCTAACATACCAATGAAAACTGTAGATCTTAACACTGAAATCCAACTATCATATTATAACACTTAAAACCACAAAACTGATAGAAAAGGAACTCATAATTTTTAGACTGTATGTAAGAAAATTACAACTCTTTACTGTATCACTATTTAGGCCATTTCTTCCCTACCCTGTTATAGTGCTATAGTTTAGTTTAGGGAGGGGCATTTAATATTCTCAGCCAGAGAGCTCTTTGGTCTCAGTAAACTACACACCTCAGAATTGCACAGGATGTTGGGAGTGGAATAATAGCACTATAACAGTGTAGTGCAGAAATGGCCTCATAGACAACAGTATGCAAAAGCTGCCAGCAACTAAACAGTCATTCAACAGTTTATTTAAATGAGGAGATGTAGTAATACATGGAATTCAGAACTATGAATGGTTTGTTTGCTGAGGAACAAGGTAAGTTATCTGGATAAACATTAAGGGGGAAAATTAGAGAAAATGTTGCTGTAATGTGGTATAAGGGAGAGAGTAGTAGAAATATGATGGGAACATTCTCCTCACCCCAATAAGAGCTCAGACATTTAGCCCATACCATGCCCTTCATACATGTGTTCATTTTATATTTTGTCCTCCTTTGCACCTCGCCGGTCTCAACATGAACCTTACAAAATCCTAATGAGGTTTAGTCTCCATAGCATTCATTTTACTTTTTATGTTTCAGTACCAACTGCTCTCATGATCCTTCTTGAGTGCCTGAAGCTCATGAAACTAAGACCACTCTGAGATCTCACTGTGGTTCCCTCTATCTTTTGATACACTGTGGTACTGTGCACTCACTATTAATCACTATGTTATTTGAATTCTGGGCACTGAAATCACTGAAGGATGTGGGGGAAATCCCGCAATTCTACCAAGTTTAACTATAACCAATCAACCCCATGCCATCACCACTTCCCATATTACTAGGAAATTGTGACAGGAAACTGTATGCCTAACTAAATACTGTTCAACAATCTCAAAAATAAAGATGCAGCTCTTTAATGCTATAATGTGAGGTTATATGTTAGCCTGATTGTCCCCTGATGGTCTTCAATCCTGAGTATCTTGACAGGGTCACTAGTTGGTAATGGTTTGCCTAATTCTTCCTGGTCCTCCTTTTCCTTACTAACCATTGCCACCGTCACCACCCTGTCAGTGCTTTCCATTGCTATCCTTCTGTTTTCCTTTGCTGCTAGAAGAGTAACTATCAAAACAGAAGATTTCGGATGACAAATGATTGGAGGGAAAGGATTATACAGTGTCTTCTCACCTTCAACCACTCCTCCTGCTATCTGTTATGAAATGTTCAGAAGAATACTGTTGTGACCTGAAGAATAGTACACTGTAATACCAAGTCATCAGTAGTAGACAATGGCCAAAGAATTCTGCTATTATTACATTGTCACTTCATGCAGATGGTTCTAGCATCTTGTGCCATTTGACCCAGTTACCAATGGCAATGTAACACACAAAGTAGCACTTTTTGCAATAGCTGAAAAAAAAGAAAAGGCTAGGAAAAAAGGGTTAAATAAAACTGCCACAAGTTGTCTCAGAGGCTAAAAAGCATTAATTTGATTTTCCGGTTGGTAATTTTGAAATTAACATTATTGAATTTTAGAAATTCTCCCTTATGATTTTCTTTAGCAATTTTTTTTACTGTCTATAATACAATTTTGTTGCATGATATATCTTTGGTATACCTCATACATTGTAATCCATTTCTCATGGACTTTGACTAGTACAACAAATATATCAATGATGTATTTGTTGTACTAGTCAACAGATTTGTCCACTCCTCTTATAATTCTGCTACAAGTTTCAAATGGTTGCAAGTATGCTGACAATATATGCTTTGACTGCTGTTTTCTTGACATTTTATTTGAAAAAAAAAGATGTGTGATATGCAAATTCAATTTTGAACCTAATTTTAACCCCTCAAAAATTGAAGATGCAGAGGGTTGATTCCTATTGGTTGAAATCACGAATCAAGGAAAGAATAATTAAATTATTGGCATCTATACTCCCATGGAGAATCAAACATACTTTTTGGAATAACTTTTAGATAAAATTTTGGAACTTCAACGTGAGTCTATCATTATGATGGGAGACTGGAGTTGAGTAATAAATCCAAAATTGGAAAGATTTGCAGATAAAGAAAGAAAACAAATAAAAAAACCCAAGGGAAATGACCAAAACCTTTCTTTAATTAAATGGACAATTTATTGGATAATTCAGGTGACAAAGCATAGATGGGAATTGTGATAGTTTCTTAATGTCTGGGCAGGTGAGGGAATAAAAGTAAGCTTTCATGGGAAGAGTTTTCACGAAACTTGATTACCATCAGTTGCTTCACTGAGGTAGTTTCTTTCATAATTGTACTTGACGGTTGAGTCATCAAGGGGATTATAGCAAGCCTATCAGTACCAGGGCTTTCTGACTAATCCTTTTGAACTTACAAACTCACCATGCTGACATCATCTGTCCTAGCATGCGGCTTTCAGCAAGAGTCCTTGTCCACAGGTCTTCCAGCCATAAGTGTGTGATTTTTTTATATGAAAAGTGATATCACCAATTAAATTATATTTCTTGCCAATAAGACTGCACCATGGAGTGGGGGTGTATAGCATGATAACAATCTAAAACAAAATTTTAATGAATAATGAGGGGGAAAGTTAATTGAGAAGGCAAAAAGAAAGGAAGAAAGAAAAAGACAGACAGACGGAAAATGCAACATTCAGAAGAATGTTGTTTCCTCTGTTATCTTCATATTTTACTTCAACCAAGGAATGTTTTAAGCAGAGAGAAATTAGGGAAATGTCACTAGCATTTCAAGCATGGGATGACTAATTAGGAGCATTTCTGAGAGAACAGATAAAGGTGAGTAATGGGAACTACTGATAAAAGAACATGTGCAGATACAAAGACAGTAATTTCTGAGTAGAAATACACTGAGAAGTCAAAGAAATATGAAGAGGAAGTAAAATGGAATCCTGAAAACAAATGTATTGTTGGTATGAACAAAATTTGTGCAAGATGAAGCTCATGGATTCAGCAGTGTATGCATCTTAAGGCTCTTTGTATAAACTTCCACTTTTTCCCACCTCTTAAATCTGGCACCTGCTGTTTCTGTGCAAGTTTTGCTCTCTTCTTCATCCATCAGTTTTGTGGGTATAGTTTTTGAAACAAATACCTACATTTTTGCACCTTTTTTAAAAAATCTGCATGTATTCTTTGCATGCATCCACCATTATTAAAAAATCTCCATGTGTTCTTTGCATGCAAGCATATTTGTATGTATTTTTTGAAATGTACACATATTTCTATGCACCCTTTCTCAAGGTGTGCATTTTATTGGGCACATTTGTCAAAATCCTTAAACATGCAGATTTCCAAACACAAAGCATGTGCTGGCTACCTCCATTTCAGAGTAGAGGGGGGAAATTTGAGGTGGAATGGGATCTGACAGAGCTGAGCAACAGCAGAATATGACAAGGCTTGGCAAAATGAAAAAAAAAATCAGGAAGTGTCACAAACTTGAAGGAACATAACCCAGATTTTCATTCCTGTCAAAACATTGCTGATATTGCTAAGGAAACAGCATATATCCAGTGGGTCTGTTTATTGAGTATAGGCTTGTAGATCACACAGGTTTTCTAGCTCAACACTTCATAGATGGATGAGAAAAGAAATCATCTCATCTCCTGTCAGTCTTGAATTGTATGTTGTTTGTTAGGTGCGTTATTGTTAGTGAAGCTATGTCAAAGTGTAGACTGCAATGGCATAATTCTTCCTGAATTCTTATCCTGCAACGTAAATCTCAGGAAACTTCAAATGTGTGTCTCATAAAAGAAATCTTGAAAGAAAAGTTTTCTTTGAAAATCAAAGTATAGCTAAAGATTCATTATGATTATGCTGTTCTCCCTCTGCCCCTCCCTTCTCTCCCTCACACATACCTGGATCTTTCTTATAAAAAGTTCTCAGGGATTCTGTAAATATGTCAGGAGGTTGCAGGATTTGTGGCTGTAGCTTTGGGGCTTTAAAAAAAAAAAAAAAGGAAAACAGCAATTCTGTTGTCCTACATTGCTTTTTCTCAGTTCCCAGGGCAAGCTGCGTTTTGTTCCCACTCTCAGGTAGGTAGGTTTTTTCATTCAGAGATATATCACTACTAAATATGTCCTCATATTATCCTCCTTTGTCTGTCCCCTCCTCCCCTCATTATAGTACTATTCTCCATCTATACTTGCGTGAAATGGCATTTTGGACAATAACACTATAAGCAAAGGAAAAAATTCATCCTTCAAACCATAGAATTTTCTCAGTAAACCATGCTCCATTGGAAAAAAAAATAGAAATAAAACCTCATGCAGATCCAAGCAATTGTTACAAACAGTTTCCTAAAATAATGGAATGAGTGGATATGAAGGTGATAACAACTGGCAAAACTCTGCAGAACTCAAGCAAAGATATCATGAAAATCCATGCTTCTTTAGGCCAGTCTGTATGAGCTAACAGATAGCAAAACTGAGATATACTTCCTTATAAGTTCTTGACAAACTACTGGGTTAATCAGACAATAGCTTTTTCCAATATAGCAAAACTTCTTATGTCCTCATATTGGGCACATTTTGGGTTTATTAAATGAATGACTTTATGCAGAAGCTATTGTTCTGCACTTTGTGTATAGACAGGCAGACAGGAACCAGCTCCTTATAAGTCTTTCCCAATCAGCTACGTGAGTTCCTTTTTAACTGCAGATGCCAAGGTTGCACCTGGGAATCTTTTCTATGCAAAGCATATATTCCATGACCCTCCCATGTGAAGAAAGAATTACAGAATAGATCAGACACTAATGAGTACAGAAGAGTACTCACCTGCCTAGTACCTCTGAGAGTGAGCAGAAGTTGCAGACAAGCAGAAAGGTGCTATGATGTGGCTGCACAGGTATGTACATCCATGTTACTACATGGGGCAATAGATAGGATGGGCAGCTTCACATCATTTCACCTCATCTCATCTCACCCCATCTTTACTTCCTTTCAGATCAGCAGCATTCATCACTCTCCCTTTGTTCAGTAAAGACTTTGCTGGTCACTTATGGGTCAAGAAAGATTTGTGGCCTTCAGTCATTTGGGTAGAGGTCTTTTTGCCTACTCTGTGCTGAATAGAGTGGGAGGCAGTGGTATCTTGGGTGAGGGTTAGGTCTGTTTATTAGACCTAGTACTACCTGATTTGAGCTGCAATTTAATGTTAATATTAGCAAAGTTAATTTGGTTTAGTCCATTTATGTTAAGGTTAAACTCAATACTTATCACATTGATTCAAGCCATTGTCACCCGACATGGTCATTGTGCTATGATTACACATTTAACATTCTGCAAATTCTGGTGTTTGTAGTTTACTGGCGGGGATTTCTAAATGCCCCTCCCTGAACTGCAAACCATAGGAATCCACAGGATGTTGAAAGTGGAATAATAGCACTATAACAGTGTAGTGCTGAAACAGCCTTAGTCACATTTCGCAGTGGCACTGGCAGTTGTCACATTTGGCAAATGTGACAAACTTTCCTCATCCATTCAGAATTCTGAGGCAGAAGAGTAAGTAAAACTCAAGAAATGGATTTAAATTGGGGCACAGTTTATTAATTAACATTAAACAGAATCTGCAAAACTGTGCCCCAATTTAAATCCATTTCTTGAGTTTTATTTACTCTTCTGGTTGCAACAAGCCTGACGGAACAGAATTTCAACACGTTCAGTCATCCACTTCAGTCCATCTTTAAATGGAAGTTCACTCATAGCATCTGCTATCTGCACATCTCAGCTGAAAGGCAGTTTTGTGTACTGTGAACCAGCTTTTGCACTTGAGTTAGGGTCTCCATTGCTGAGATAGGCCTGCTAGAAAGATCCATCTATCAGAAACAACTTGGGAGGTCAGCTAAGAAATGATGAAATTATTGAACCACAGATCTTCTAGTTGACTTAGAAAGCTTGTGAAAGCTGATAAAAAAATTTACCCCAAAAGAGAAGTGGAAAATATTACCTTTTGTCCTATACATTCAGGGACAAATGAACATTTTTCTGATGGTAGAGACTCTGTCAGTATTCCACACTAGTAGGTATCTTCTTTTGTGGAGCTACATACATATTATTCAGCCAACAGTCACAACATTTGTGAAACCACTCATGAAGAACCATTCTGTGCAGTTCTCTGGACTGTTTGTAGTCAGCCTAAACCATTATCCAAATATTGCTCCACACCAGTATTTGACATCCACAAGGTTTCAGAGCCTCATCACTACACCTCAGGTCATAGATTCATAGAATCATAGAGCTGGAAGAGACCACAGGGCCATCCAGACCAACCCCCTGCCATGCAGGAACACACATCAAAGCATTTCCAACAGATGGCCATCCAGCCTCTGCTTAAAAATCTCCAAAGAAGGAGACTCCACCACACTCCGAGACAGCATATTCCACTGCCAGACAGCTCTGACCATCAGGAAGTTCTTCCTGAGGTTCAGGTAGAATCTCCTTTCCTGCAGCTTGAATCCATTGTCCTAGTCTTTGGAACAGCAGAAAACAAGCCCCCTCACTCCTCAACATGACATCCCTTCAAATATTTAAACATGGCTATCTTGTCCTTTCCACCAGCCAAATATGCAATTTGTTGTGTTATGTAATATTTAACTACAAAAGATTATAAGGAAATACATTAATGTATTTTGATGGAATCTAGAATTATCAGCTAGTCAAATTATAGTGAACTATTTTTGTTCATCAATATTTAACAGTAGTTAGTTAACAAATTGACATTAATATTTGTTATTACCTTGAATATGCAGAAGAAAACCTAAGAAGAGCTGCATAACTAAATAAAACAACATTTTACAAACTGACCTATCAAAATTCCTTTTAATAGTTCAGTCCATCAAACAGACCTTGGGCCAACATTTCCTTCCACCAAACTAGGGGCTTTCTCACATTCTGGGTTTCTTACACCGTTACATTGGCTTAGTTCTTTATTTGATCTCTCCTTATCACTTGACACCATCAGTCTCCCCTTGTTCAGTCGCATTCCCATCATTATTGGCTTATCTCTTTTCATTCACAGGATTCATATCCATTATTGGCTCCAATAACACTACATTTCCACTATTGCCTATTTATGGGGACTTTTAATTCTGCTGCAGTTCCAATATTGCAGCAGTCATATGATGTTAGTGAGTGTTCTCCTGCCTTTTCCCCTTCCCTATCTCCAAGCAGGGTGTGCAGGCGATCAATCCTGACTTTTGTCCATTCCCCCAGTAGGTACAGTGCTTTCATTTTTTAAAAAACTTTTGGTGTAATTATGACTTAGGAAGGGCAAAATGCCAAAATAGGGAAACCAATGCCTCAATAGCACATTGTTCCATTTCAACCCCAGCATTGCCATTTCCTTGATGGTATTGGGTTATGAATGGATGAGTAGTGTTTTTGCCACCAGCATTCCCACCACATTACACCGTCATTGGTGAGTTCTTTTCTCTGCCTTTTCCTCACCGCACGCAGCTCATGATTGGTCCTTTTATTTTTATTTTTTGTAAGCTGTACTAGTGCAGCAATGTTGTAATGTCACAACATGCCCATACGCTATTCCATTTTTGTGCTAAAATGCTAGAAACGTACTTTAAAAATTAAAAAAAAAATAACTTGAATGAGAAATTTAAAATAAACATCTAGAGATGACAGATCTCAAAGTTACCATGCCATGGGAGTAGCTGAGGACAACCTGGGAATGCCCACACCACAGCCACTCCTGGATTGGCTACTCCAAAAGCACTATTGAGAAACCTCACTCACAAAGCTGATGGGATTGTGGCAGGAAAGGGGGTCATTAAATATTAAATAATAATAGTAGCAGTAGTAGTAGTAGTAGTAATAATAATAATAATAATTATTATTATTATTATATATTATAATATATTACATTATGTTATATTATTATACTATTATATTTTATATATATAATATTAAATAAATAAATAAATAAATAGTAAAGTTGTATTGACTTCAGCTGCAAGTGGTAAATAAGTCACTTTCATCAGTATTTGACTGAATGATGTCTGTTTTTGCATGCATTCAAGTTGTTTATGACTTATTGGAACACTAAGCTGAACCAATCACAGGGTTTTCTTGACAAGAGCTGTTCAGAGAGGGTTTGCTTTGGTTTCCTCTAAGGCCAAAGAAGTGACTTACCCAAAGTCCCCCAGTGAGTTTCTATTGCTGAGCTGGGATTCAGACATAGCCCAATGCTCAAACCAATTGTAATTGGCACAATTTAGAGAGAAAAATAATTTCAGAATTAACATTCCCAGATTTCTAAACCATAAATTGGCACGGTAGGAATGACCACTGACCGCAAGGGATCCTCCATCACTCTTATCTTTCTGTGCAACTTTTGATAGGCCAACCCAGATTAATTTGAACCTAAATATTACATTTCTATATACAAGAGCTATGGTTTAATGAAGTGGCAGGCAAATTCTGAGACCTGAGGCCATTTTTACAGTACTGCAACTTGCCATGGGTTGCATCAGGAAAATGAAAACAAGAAAAATGGTAGCAGAAGTAAGTGGCTTCACTAGTGGCTAACTTCACTAAAAACTTTTGGGAGGACTGAAGGCAAAACACAGCACAGGGGCTGCTAAAAACAAAAACTGGTTTTTGTCTTTAAAAAATGGAAAGGGTGGAAGAATAAAGGAGCCTGAGAGCGACTAAAGAATTACATCTGGCTCATCCCTGGTTTCATGTTAGTATGCCACACCTTAACTAACATTCAAGCTTTGGCTTAAGATGGTTTGGCAATTTGGGAATACAGTCATATGAGGTGCAGTTTGTTGCTCAGTAAATCTTGCATCATACTAATACATCAAACAGACAGGGGAGAAACAGAAAAACAAGTCATAGTTATGTGGACTCAACTCTTTTAGCAAAATTACCAAAGGAGCAGAAAACTGTCTACTGCAAGCTATACATTGGATTGTATACAGTTTATAAGAATACTGAAACAAAGATGAATTGCTACAGTAGCAAACAAATGACAACATTAATATTTGTGGTAAAACATTCTTGAAGGAAATGTGAAACCCAGATATTTCATCAGATTTGAAATACAAGATCCTGAATGGCAGTCAAATAGCTGCTTACAAAGGTTGAAAAATAGCTTAGTATGATTGATCACCACTGTATTTATAGAAAGCAATGTTCAGTAAAGAAAATGTTTTCTTCTTTAAGGCAATGAATTGGCAGAAATCTGGAGAGTTGTCTAAAGCATTGAGGATGGAGGGAGGGTTCAAGGAATTTAGAAACAAAGCCTCTCAATGACTAACATGTTGAATATCTCATCTCTAGTGAATTTTTATGGTAATCTTCTGTCATTGCTTAGGAAACAAGACTACAATGAATAAATCCCTTGACGTACAGCTATTGTTATAGATTTCCACCTTCTGTAAAACTTGATGTTTAGTCTAACCAGGCGTCATTTAAGAAGTACTAGAGAACATCAGATAAAGGTATGTCTAACGATTCCATATCCGTAGCAATTTTTATTTTACAGGTGTTTTCCTCTTTCCTCTGCTCATTTGGTTTTTCATGGTTTCAGTCCTCTCAGACATGTACACTGCTATGGATTTGCCAAATTTAGCCCATAGGATTATGGCCTGGAATCCATTGGTGTAAGGTATTAAATACCCCAAGGATACCCGATACCATTTGACCTTGAAAGTTAAATGGGGTTGGCCTTCTTTAGTTCTTAAATGGTAGACTGCCAACAAATACCAGCTGCTATAGGCTAAATCCCATAATGGCAAAACCACCTCTGAATATTCCTTGAAATTCATGGGGTCAGCATCAGCCAACATACAGCTTGAAGGTGTACACACACACACAGACACAGACAGAGAGAGAGAGAAAAGAGAAGAAAATGAAATCCACAACTATAGGACAGGCAATACTTGGTCCGGCAGTTCTATATGCGAAAGGCATCAAAGAGGCTTAGTAGACCACAAACTAAACATGCATTAATAGTGTGATGTGGCCCCAAAAATCCAGTGCTAGGCATCAACAGGAATATAGTGTCTAGATCCAGGAAATAGTGCTACTCTATTCTGCTTTAGTCAGATGCTATCTGGAATACTGTCTCCAGTTCTGAGTGCCATTGTTACCCTGTATGTTGAGGGTCCCGGGAGAGGCGCCCAAATAACTAAATAAAAACACAAGATGGGGAAATTAAGCTCGAGCGCTCTCTTAAGTTAATGAGAGGCAGGGTAACTTAGCTAGGATCTTTAACCCTATGTATACAGTGTTGGGTCAGAGAGCGGCTAGACAAGGTTTTAAAGTAACAAATAATATTTTATTAAAGACAAGCAACACAAAAGACAAGACATACACTAGCTAACTGAGAAATAGAAATGGAGAGCTTTGGGGAATGGGTAATACGACACCTGGTCTCGTAGTCCTGGAGAGAAGTGGGGGGTTGCCGGGATGGAAGCTCAGCGCGGTTCACTGAGGGGAGTTTGCTGGACAAACCGACAGCAAGGTGGGATGGAAGTCCAAAGTGTTCCGAGGTAATCCTGAAAATGGGGACTTTTTATAGGGTGAATTTTTACCTACAGGCTATGCCATGCTCAGTGAGAACAAAAGAATTTTGGAGCTGGACAAAGGAGTTGGAAAAGGTCAAGTTATGCATGATGGGCTTAGCGCTTGATGACAATAGTATGGCCAGTATGTAAATAGCTCAGTATAAAGGAATGGCTCGGCACTTGGCCGTGTGTCTTTGTAAAGATTCGCGCTGAGCAAATCCGGTTTGCAAGAAGGTTTTTCCCTAAAGCATCGAAGAGGCTTAAGTTGCCTGCCTGAAAGAGGTTTTGGAATGTACAACCATTAACGGCCGTGCCCAATACGTGCTTGTCTGGTGGACCTCTGAAAACATGTGAGGTTAGAGTGGCAAAGGCCAAATTATTTGATATCAAAAGGATATCTAGTGCTCTCACCAAACATATCATAACTGTGATAACACCACCATTTTGGAAGGATATTGACAAGCAGGAATATATCCGGGGGAAGGAAACCAAGATGGTAAAAGTTCTGGAAACCAGGACCTATGAGCTATGGCTTAGAAAGATGAGTCTGTCTACCTTGGAGTACAACCTGAGAGGTGATATGAAAGACATCTTTAAATATTTGAAGAGATAACATATTGAAGATGGGGTAAACTTGTTTGCTATTGCTTCAGAGACTAGAACTCAAACCAGTGAATTTAAATTACAAGAAAAAGAGATTCTACTAAAACATTAGGGAAAAAATCCTGATGGTAAGTACTGTTCAAAGGTGGAACAGGCTGCCTTGAAACATCGTGGACACTTCTTCTTTGAGGTCTTTAAACAGAGATTGGATGAGCATCTTTCAGGAGTGTTTTTATTGTGTATTCCCACAATAACAGTTGGACTAGATGGCTCTCGTAAACCCTTCTAGCTCTACAATAGTTCCAACTAGAGGATGCCCATTGAATCAATTACTGAATAGTGGGTTGACTTGTGAATATTCCATTGACTGGACTGGTTTAGTCTTGTTAGAATTATCAATAGGACTCATGCCTATTCCTGCCCGCTCCCCCAGCCATCCCATGTTATGCTCAAAGTTGTTCAGAAATCTCTTTAGGACATAATTAGAAAACTCTCTATATACAGGCATCAAAACACACGTGCTGCACAACCTCACCCCAATGTTATGCAGCTGCACCACTATCAACCACAAATTCACCATTAACATCCCATAGAAAGGAGACCATCACTGAAGAACAAAAATACATTTATGACAGCTGTTGCATTTACTTATCTTGCTAAATAATGGTTTTAAAATTCTCACACTGCTACAATAAATTATATGCTGGCAACCTACATATAAAGTTCTAGAATTTGGATAAAATCTCAGGTGTTTTTTAAATAAATAAAGCTTTGTGCTTTATTCTTGATTCAGTGCTTATTCAATTCAAAATTGCTGTCACTTTTGCCAGACATTTTTGAGCCCATGGCCTTTTCACATCTTGACAAATGCTAATAGGAAACTTGTGAAGCATCAAAATCAAGTGGGCAGATAGAGATTGAAAACATAAATGTGGCTTCTTCTCCTATTTCTGTTCTTATTTAAATCAATGAGAATGAAAGGTTGTATGCAATGCTATAACTGGAATGACTCAAAGGACCCAAATAACTACGTAGCAGATTGAACGATGATGTACTGACTATATTTAGTCAAATAAGAGTTTGGAATACAGGAGAAAAGTTTCACCTGATTTTAAAAGGAGCCATTATTTCCAAGAGAGTCAGCATGTTGGAGTAGTTTGAGCATTGGAGGCCAGGGTTCAATTCCCCACTCAACCAGCCCCAGTGTTACTCTAAGACATAGGGGACATTGGGGTCCACCTGCAATGCCAACATCTCCTTAGAATTTGGGAAAATCATAGTTCAAAGGAGGCCTGTGAGAAGAGAGGAATGGCAGGATTTTTTTCACCTATGTATACCAGTACTAACTATAGAGAAGACTCCAGTTACAGTTAACAAAGTGTTTTATTTGAACTGACAAATACTTGAGAAATCAGACTCTTGTAAGAACTATACAAGGCTATTGGAGAGTGAGTCAAGAAAGGTTGGATGGCAAGAGACTAAATAGAAAGAGTGATAGTTACCAGTTTTGAAGAGGGGTCACAGCAGAGTGGCTCAGACAGCATCTGAGGGTAGCGCAGAGGAACGGCAATCTGGGGCATCATGTACAATGTACTACAAATGGCTGGGGTCAAAGCTAGAGATTTTATACTCTTTTTCATGCACTGAATGAGTGTGTTGACAAAGCTATAATGGCTTTCCCACAGGATTGGCAAATGAATCCAGAATGAGGTGATTGCTTAACTCCAGAGTGACAAACAGAGATGGGAGTCATGACCATCTCTTAATGTTCAGTCAGGTAGGGTGTATAGTGAAGATCTCTGTAAGGTAATATCGAGTGATGGTGTCTAATTGCTCACCAATCTGGGCAATTTTTCACTGAATTAAAAAATGCCAAGAGCCTAAAGTGGTGAAGAGATTAGCACAAAACCACCAGCACTGATTTTTCTGCATAATCCTATGTGAACTTTTATGACCTTGAATGCATCTCTGATTAGTGTGGCCCTGAACACAGTCTTCAGCCAGATGTCCCCAGTCATGTTCTCTGGTCATTAAGAAGTCCAATTTATGAAAACTGCACAGATTGCAGGAGGGTTGGTAGGGTATGGTAACACCAGAAACTCCTGTTGTTGTTGTTTTGGATCACCATAAGTTGGAAACAACTTGCAGGAACAACAACAACAACAATTTTTTCTAGTTGGAAATCGGCATGTATTTCACTTGACTATGAGTAGAAATGTTTTTAATTTTGTTTTTAATTTGTTCTTAATAGTTAATGTGTCTTGGGGGGTTAGAAGGGTTGGTGGGTGGGGAGAATGGGTTACATTTTAGTGTTTTTAATGTATTTATATACAGTTGTAATGCCGCCTCAATCCATTGGGAGAGGCGGGATATAAATAAATTTTATTATTATTAAATGCAATCCTTCCTTCAGTCTCAGATATTTCTAAACCATATCTGAATATTTCACCAACATCCACTCTCATGCTGGGCCTCTTCCCTCATTTCCCAACTTGCTCATGCAAAAAAGTTCAGGCTATGGAATTCTCCTCCTTGGGAGGCTAGGCACTGCTCCCTTCCTGACCTTTCAGCACACATAAAACCACTTAATTTAAACAGACACTTGATGATTAATTGGTTGCAGCAGGATTCAATTGTTATGGTTTCCTGTATTTTCATGGTGAGTTTTTCCACATTTTATGGTGGGCTTCCTATCATTATGTTTTCCATGATTTTTTTTTTAACTTTTAAAATTAGTGCCCTGATATGATAGCTTGCTTCATTGCATTTTCATTTTATGTCATCTGGCTTTTCAGCTCGGTGTTGTTTTAATCTTGTTGTAAGCCAAGGAGATGCCATGTCAGGAGAAAGGATATAAATAAAACAAAACAAAATTAGTGAAGAGTTATGTTTATGTTCACTTGAACATAAACTGAAACCTGTGTGATTGGGAATGCCAAGAGTCCCTGACTGCATACAGAGTTCTACTCCTAAGCAAGTTAACATGATTAGCAGTCCTCTTTAGTGTTCCCTGCTTAGGTCTCTCTGCTGACATGGTGGGTCTTTGTATTCATGACCACTAGGGAGAAAGGTCAGCATGTGTAGACTCATTCTTGACATGCTTTTGGCCTTCACTAGTTCAGACAAATGCCTGAAGAGAACTAACAATTAATATACTTTTCTTCCTAGACCAGCATATTTCCTACCTTTCAGCCCAACGTGCACCAATCTTTATCTAGAGATAGCCAGATGCAGCTGAAAGAACTTCCACTCCATTATCATGTGAACAGCTGAATGTGGCATTCATTGTCAGAATGTACCCTCAGTAGCTTTGTAGCTACTAAATGTGCCAGTCCCCCAGTGTAGCTAGTGGCCCACGCTGGACAGGGCTAACTAGCAAATCCAAGTGGTGCCCCCCACCACAGACAAGCACATCTTTCTTTCATCAGCATTAAATGTGGGATTTTCAACTCATTTCAGAGAAATACAGATCTTTCCCAAGCACCAGCAATTTCCTCTTTGCCCTCTTTTCCTTTTCTCATCTTAGTAGGTCAGACCATTACTTTATAAATAGAAGAATCCAGGTGCTTTTCATATCAAAGTAATTAAGCAATTTAATGAAAATGCATTAAGCTGTGTCCATCCCTCTGTGTGAATGTTTTCAGCTGAAATCTCTCTGTATTTGAAAGTAGTTTGCTTATGTGTATCTCTGCTGTCACCAACAGGTTGCCTTGCCACATGAATTGAAAGGTTCTTTTCTTTTCAGTTGGTTTTCCTGAGAGAAGGCAATACCTGAAAAGCCAGCTTTCTCGTAATTGCAGCTCCATTAACAAGCACTCTTGCTCTAGTGAATGAAAGCAAAGAAATCTTGAAAACAAGCTGCCTCTCTTACCTAGCTGAACAATGAGGGTGTTAAAAGGCAGGTGTGAACATGGAACCAACATTTTCAAGAGATGTGAAGAAGAGGGAATTTTAGGCCGTTCCTTTTGAAAGACCCTCTTCTGTGTAACTATTTTATGGTGCAAGAACCCAGCCCTATTTTTCATCTGGCCATTTAATAATCAATGGCTAAGAATCTGTTTAACCCTGACGGAACATAAACCTATGTGGAAATTTGGCAGGGTGAGGGATGGCTATAGTATGGCTATGTTATAAATGAACTCTCCTTAGACACCCATCAGCCAACCAATGGTCAGGAAGCAGAGCTGTGTCTTATGCTGTCTGATACACTGTCTACAACTGGGGAGTGGGAACTGTTGTGCAAAGACATACTGGGTCCCTCTTTTCACACTTTCTAAAATATTAGTTACACTGACATAAATGTGAGTTTTGTCAGCTTATGTAAAAAAGATTATTTTTGGCCAATATTTCCAAACCAAAATTCTGTTCTGAATCCAAAGCCTGCCCCCCCCAAAAAAAAAAAAATGACAGATGATGGAAAAGCCACTCTGTCAGGTAGGAATGTGCATTCCATGCAGATCTCCCTTCTGTATCTTTTTCTCTCTCATTCTTGCAACATCTGTTCACATATATAAGGAACAGGGATGTAATAATGTCTAAATGATGACCTGTATGAATTCTGTGTGTCCAGCTAGTTTGCCATATGTAATAGACACACATATGCACGTTTTATCATATATCCTTCAGGAAGAAGTTTATTCAACACCAGTTATGACCCAGTACAATGTTTATCTTGCAGTGAAACAGCCTAAGGTTTATCTTAGCTATAAGAAAGGACTTCATGTCATTTTTTATTCCTGTGGGAAAGCTGTATGAAGGAAGAATTGGGAATGAGACTTGAAGGGGGCTGAGGGAAAATAGAGTTTTCTAGGTGGTTGTAGTAGTGGATGCCAAGTACATCCAAAATTGACACAATAATCACAACGTACCTCTACCTATATTTTTTGAATATGTTCACATAGTTAAGGCAAGGGTGGGAAAGGAACAAATAAATTCTATTTTTTTTCCACTCTAATGTTTTGGAAGGAGGTTTAAAAGTTAGTAACTACGTTCTGGGAAGCCTATAGGCTTCTTTTAGGAAGAAGACAATAGTAAGCATTGTTTCCTTGCTGTTTTACATACATGTGGAACTAGGCTTGGTGCTTAATGAAGCCTGGGCCCTTTTCGCATGGCGTTTTTAAAGTGTATTAGGCACACTCCCTCCCCCCTTCACGAGCCACCATACTGCATGACGTTCTGGAGAAAACCCAGGTGCTATCATGGCCACGGATAGTGTGTTAACTTATTTTCACTTGAAAGGCGAAAATAACCTCCCTTTCATGCATTGGTCATGTGACCAGAGGGCCTGCGGAGCTGTCATCTAGTGTGCTTCCAGGAAGGACCCGGGAGTGGGTGGGGTGTGGGCAGTCCCTGCTGCCTGTTCCTCACACAGCAACTCCCAGGGGAAGCTCCGCCCAGTAGCAAGCTGGCCACTGCCCCCATCGCAGCGGGGAACATTGCACGACACATCACCACAAGAGGCCACCCCGGGGATGTGTCACCACTCGCACTTGAGACGACAGCAGCCGCCGGGGTCT
The DNA here is from genome assembly GCA_948474755.1 of Ctenosaura bakeri. Lineage (NCBI taxonomy): Eukaryota > Metazoa > Chordata > Lepidosauria > Squamata > Iguanidae > Ctenosaura > Ctenosaura bakeri. The sequence goes on along the minus strand of CAOLHI010005252.1, from coordinate 12,292 downwards.
GGTCGACTGTGGTTTTTTTTTTAAAACCCGGTGCTATCGTTAGCATGCTATCAACGTAGTATGAAACAGCCTGTTGGCAGGATCTATCATGCTAACATTAGCACGATAGTTGACGAAACAATAAAAAGAAAGAAAAACCACCGACCAATCAGGGGTGGTGGGGCGGGGATAGGGCGGGACGTGGGCATGGCCCAGGATGCCGACATGCAGACAAGGCACCGGGCAGGGACTGGTGCTCTCCCGCGAATGCCCTACCATGTGCAGACTGCAAGGGGCTCTCTACTGGGCCTCTTGTAATACTGACAATATCGTGAGGGCTCTAGTTCATTGTGCTATCAAGGTAAGGTGTGAAAAGGGCCCTAGTGTCACAACTGACAACTTCCATTGATTTCTATTCTACAGCTAGAACCAATGCATGTGACCTACTTCAAATGTGTACAATGAATGAAGAGGAAATCCATTTTTTCCCAGAGAAATACTGGTTCTCAGTAAGCATTTAGAGTAGGAAAGGCATGAGGTACAGTGCTTCTATTTAGGCCCTTTCCCTCCACTTCTTCTGAATTTCAAAATAACTCATACCAAGCATGTGGAACCCTACAAAGACAAAACAGGCAAGGACCTGCTAGAATCTATGGCCTTATCTGGCAGAGAATAAGTCTCTGACAGCATAGCTGGCTGCTCTCTCTTCCCCATTTCCTATCCAGGTGTGTAACAGGAGCCCTGGAAGCTGGAGCTGTACCCCTGGCCATTTTGTATGTGCACCTAGGAACATTATAGCTGCCTTTAAACCCCAGGGAAAGAAAGAGAAGCCTCTGCCCATGTGATATGGTTGCTCCTTCTTCTCTGATTGTTCAAAGGCAGCTGAAATGCCCCAGGTGTGCCCCCAGTGGCCAGGTGGAAAGAAGTACTCCTTGGAGGTCCCCTGCTGCTATTGTGCATTGAAGGGGCAAAAGACATTATATAAGGTGGCACTAGACACCTCCTTCTGCAGTACCCCAAAAGTATATATATTGGCATAACTACCGCTTACACTAGCATAAGTAACCAACAGGATTCTAGTCATTATGTACATAGGACATAAGACTCTCCTTTCCTTTGTAAAAAGTACTATCAGAAAGTAATAGGAAATCATTTCAATTTACCTGAGGACAAAGATGCCCATTTGCTTTCTGACTGATCACCACAGCTGCATCTAGAAGTAAGCCCATGCATAAAATAGACCGTGAGAAAGGCCAGAGGGAATTAACAGAGGACAGAAATGTTGTCCCACAGAATTTGCAAGTGGAAGAAGGTTCAACCTTGTTCATGGCTGTTGCAGCCAGAGGAGGCAGTAAAGAGGTAAGACACAGAAAACAGATGTTAATTACAACCTCTTTGATTAAAAATCAGAAGCTATTAGGGGAAACCATGCAGAAGCTGCATCTAATCTGGGTCAAAACCTATGTGAAGCTCTTAGACAAGGCCTTGCTGGCCCAGCCTGAAACATTCTTGGTACATGAAGATCTTGCCAATCTACTCTCTCCCAGGCCTTCACAATTACAAGCAGCTGAGTAGTCTATGTCAGAGATGATCCCTATCTTGCATGTAAGTCCTGAAAACAGGGCTCTGAAACATCAGTCACCACCAAAAATGTCCCTGGGTGATTACCAGCAATTTTAATTTAATGAAAATTCTAACAAAGTTGATCAAATGTGACCAAATGTCCCATATGAACCAAAATCTGAAACTAACAGACCAAATGCAACCCAATTACCAATACCCATAATCAACAAAGCCTCTTCCCATCTAATTCAGTACAAAATATTTTTTAAAAAAACTCACCATAAGTTAAAGAAGTGAGGGGGAAAAAACCTCTCAGCCCTGAAGCAACAAGCCAAAACCCATGCTAAACAAAGGGAGAGTGAGTTGGTTGGCCATATCATGGCAGGCTACATTCTCCCTGGGTATGACCCTGTTAAAAATTGTGCTACTGCAGGCTAGAATAATTATTTGCCTCTTCCTATCTGGCAGCAGTTCTGGCTGCATCCTGGAAAGGTCCTTCTTTTGTCATTTTGCTTTAATGCTACTTCCTCCCTTTTCATTCCTATTTCTTCTTCCTCATAAAGGACATTTCCACACTACACTGTTATAGTGCTATTATTCCACTTACAGCATCCTATGGAATTCTCGGGTTTGTAGTTTACTGAGACCAAAGAGCTCTCTGGCTGAGAATTCTAAACATCCCTACCTAAACTACAAACACCAGGACACCATAGGACGTTGAAACCAGCTTTATAACGGTGTAGCATGGAAATAGCCTTAGAGGCAAACTTAACCAATCAGGGATCACACAGTGAATGGGTTATAATGCATGTAACTAGTGAGATTCAGCAACAAACAGGCAACTTCTGAAGCAAACAAAGCCAGTTCAGAAAAGATGGATGTTTGAAAAGCTGAATGTTTTTTGTCATTTTTGTTCCCTTTTGACCAAATCTCTGACAAAAATATGAAGAGGGCTTGGTTTTTTATGATCTTGGACATATTTACAAAAAAGTATACCCTTTTATCACAGCCCCATTGGCACTGAATTCTAATTTGTTTTCTGATAACCAGCCTCAAAGCCACCCAACACTGTGCAAAGTGGCTTGTTTGGAACAGACTGAAGGGAACTTGATCAGTAGTTGAAGGGAGCTCTTTACTCAGTGTAAATTTCGTATTCTGAGCCTACAAACTTCAACATACTTGGAAAGGAATTTATAGCAAAACACAAAGACAAAAGCACTTGCTTCCTTATCAGGTGGGTTTTCCCTTGTGTCTCCTCTAATAATGTTAACCTTGCTGTATTTCAGGATAAATATCTACAGAGTTATTTGTACACAATGCTGGAGTGTTTACCTTTTGATTACAGATCTTTACACACTGTCCATTATTACGGAACGTCAGAATAAAAGGCAGCCTCAGGCCAGCATGCAGTGCTTCTTCACAAAGAAAATGCACTAAAACTGATGACAGGTGCTAAAACTAGATATGCTTGGCTGGAAAGAAATGTGGATAGAAGGTGACTGCAAAGAAACCAATTTCTGTGTATCTTTGGAATTGGCTCTGTTACTTACCTTCCAAAATAAAATCATTCAGGCATCACCAAATGATGGCATGCAAAGCCTCGCTGAACAAATGTGTGCCAAATTGTCTTTTTTGTGTCTGTCCATCAGGAGACAAGAAACATAGAATGATGGATCCAGCATATCAACCAGCTGGAGGACAACAGCTTTGTGGTACAGGATGAAAAATAGCATCACAACAACTAAACAATTTATTAGCTTAGGATTTATATAATGTCCATGGTTGTAACATAATTTCATAAGATGCCATGTCCTTAAATGAGATGCAACAGCTATGGGAAATGCTATATGCTACATTTTGGCAAAGCTTAGCTTCTGTATAAGTATCTATTACATTCCAAATATTCTTTCACTCATGAAAGTTATGATAGCACAGCAAAAGAAAGCATAGGAAAAATAAGGCAATTGATGAATTGTGTTAGTGATGGTAAAATCACATGGAATAGAAATGGGGGATGGGGGGTATAATGTGAATCCGAGTCCCAAATCCTGGCATTAGTCTCACCTAAAATAGACCAACTGTATCAATGCAACTTATATATGCAAATTTTGATTTACCAAGTTGTTCATTCTTGAATTTGCATTGTAACAATAAGATTGAGATCTGAATGTGTTGACTGGCTTAAAAAAATGAACATCACTGTGAAACTCACTTTTTTAAGGATTGTAGATAACTATGAATATTTTATTCTTTGGACAAATTCACACTACATGCTCAGGAATCTGCTCCTTTTTCATATGTAGATTTTTCTGCACTTGATTTCATATGTTCATACGTATGTATAATGAACATATATGGAAGGATCAGGATGACATGTCTCACACACTGACTGGTCAGCACCCATAACAACATCTGCACAAAGTCATGCCTATGCTTGTCCAGTAGTATTAATCTGCAAACCACATACATGCAGAGTTTTTCTTATGCAGAGTCAGAGATGCTGCAAAAGCACTGTTTGACATCATGTATGCAAGCTTGTACAGTTTATGCGCACCCTAATACATTATAACTGTGGAGATGGCAGGAGACTGACAGGAGTAAAACCTGTTTTACATACACTCTCCTTGTTCATTAATTGAATATATATCATGAGGAGTGCTAGGACATGTGAAAAGTGGTTCACTGAGTTGCAGCTGAATGTGTGAGCTGTTTTGAGAGTTCATCTGAGGTGATATCAAAGTTTTGTCTGTAGTGTTAGATCCATCGTGTCCCTCTTACCGTGCTGTACATCCCAACTCTGAGTTTTGATTGACAGTGGACATTTAATTGGTATGAAATATAAATTATATACTGTTATGGCTGAGAATCCATGCTGGCAAAGAGGACTAGCTGAACACATGTAAAAGTAGGTCAGATGGGACCTTAGGGCAGGGCTGCATCATAATCAAGGGATCAGCTGAGAAGTTCTGGTGTTAATGAGATGGTGATAATCCCTCCAATGACTCAACCTTCAGAAACAATAGCACCCAAAACTCTCAACAGAACAACAGATTGTCTTCAACCCACTTCTTCTTCCTGCTGAAATCCTCCTTTGTTTCCTCACCTTCCCTGCCACTAAGGAGCTGTCATGATTCCCAACAGTGTTTTGTCACCTAATGGGCCTCATTGTTTGCTCTGCCAGAGATCCATTAACATCTTCTCCCTGACTCTGAGCCAGACAACTAATAGTACTCTGGACATAGGCCATCACTCTGCTGCTCTGAGTCCTGATTGTGTACTATCCTTGGACACTTAGTCTCTGCCACATTGCTTCATCTCTTCTCTACAGAATAGATAAATATCAACCACTTTGCACTAACTTCTCACTATCCAATTTTTCACTTCTTTCCTTCAGTTAGCCTTGTGTAGTTGTGAGACTGCTTGGATCTTGTGTGTGATTGTGATATTCCCCAGTAAAACATACTTTTAATCTCCAACTTATTTCTCTGCATTAGTACTAGAATATATAGGTGTAAAAGATCTAATAAGGTTACCCTTCTCTTGCAGGCCTCCCTTTGAGCTAATAATTACCCATCATTCCACAGAAGTAATAGCATCATGGATGGACCTCTAAGTCACCCATTTTTGGAGGTAACATACCCTTCACACGTGGAATCCATTACTTGAAGCTCTAGCCATCTTGTGATCAATTTGCATGTTTAAAAAAGCAATTCAGATGATCCCAGTGAAAAGCATTCTGTTTGAGATGATATTAACCTTGCCCCCTTGTAGTATATACTTTGTGATATACACATGCAAGCCATCCCCTGAAACTAGAGAGTTGGAATGGATCCAATGGATACTTCAGTCCAATCACTTGCATGGCTGAATGTCAGAAACTTCAACACGGATTTTGTCTACACTAATACCATATTCCTTTAAGCATCTTCAAGAAAGAATAATTGCCTTTGAAAAGCTATAGCATATCTCATTATTACGCTACTATATTTAGTCTAGTAGAGATTTCAGTGGAACCTGACTACATTTTTAATAACCACTTGCTCTACCTGAACAACTACCAGGTAAATGGGACTGGCTGAAAGCATTTAATCTGAACATCTATGAGAATGGCACATGCACAAATGGCACATGCTCTGTGAATGACATCATGCAGGACACAACATTGAAACAGAATTTCGGTCCTGTGGAAATAGACATGATTGTGATTAGATTACACTGTAGGAGGGCAGACCATAGCAATCTTTCATCATACAGCATTACATTAGCCTTAATTCTTATTAATAAGATACAAAATTCATTAACACTATTAAAAATCTAATTATGTCAGTAATTTTCATCATGTCATATATGAGCAATTAAGTAGTGGTATTTGTTTTCCATAATAGGATTCTAAAGTCTAATTAAAAGTCTTTCTTTCATGGTTAAGTGGGATGAGTCTTGATGAAGACCAGGATATTTTTAATAGCAACAGACAGCTTGTTTCCACATCAGCCCTGCCTTCTACAATGTCAAAGAGTTATGGCAGAAAATATGAAGAAAATCCAAGCTGGAACAGTTCATAAAAAGACCACAATGGCTTAACCCACCTTTTCTTTAGCTGATGCCCTCCAGATGTATTTGGGCTATAATGATCATGCTGGCTTGGGATGATGGGAGTTCTACTCCAACACATCTAGGGCATACCAAATTGGGAAAGGCTCACTTAAAATGAGCTCTGGTCTTTCCTTTTATTTTTCCTCACCCCAGAAGGGATCACAACATAATAGTTCAAGATTGGTGTGTCAAGCAGAAGCGACTTTAGCTGAAAGATTGTCTCTGTCTTTTTTTCCTCATCTCATATACATCATCTCAATTGCCAGATGTTATGTGATCTCTACATTCCCTTATCTCAATTTCTATGTTCTATGCTAATCTGAGGAGGGGGGAACGGGCAGCCTCTTCACCAAATGCCAGCCTCACGTAATGGCTTCAGTTCACATGTATAGATCAATAGTTCCTGAAAAATGTAGTTACCATTTATAAGAAGCAATAAGTATCTAAAACATCACAGGTAATATATTACTAATTCAGAGTACCATTGGACTAGACTAGAAACTCTCCACTCTATAGAACATAGACTGGTGTGGTAATAGCAACAGTCATCAATAGAAAGAGACCACTTATCTACACATCTTTGCAAACAGTGCAGATTTCTGGGGATATAATTATATATTTCTTTTTCATCAGGCTCAGAGCCATGTTAAATGCTCAAAGAGGCTGGTGCTCAGAACTGTGGCCATCCAGATGTTCATGGACTGCAACTTCTGTCGTCACTGAGCTGAAGGAGACTGGAATCCAGGCAACAAGATCGTGGTGGCCACAGGCTTCCCACCACTGACTGAACCAAAGCACACTGTAAGTCCATGAATTACAATCAACTGCCAACCAAGTCAAACAAGAACTGTATTTTCAACTGAGTTTTGTTTTGCTGGATTTGCGGACTCAATTTTGCCATTTTAGCAGCAAAGAAGTCATTGTTATAACAAGGTACACAGGGGTTTACTAATAGCATCAAGAAAAAGTTCAATTAAAATATCACCACACTGGAGATGGTAAAAAGCCATATCATATAAGTAACAGCTGCTATTGCTGAGGAAAAAGTATGTACATAGAACATGTAGATTATTAAATGAAACATGAATGAATAGCTTTCCATAAGAGGCCTTCTGCACTTAATTAACTAATCAATTTTCAAGGGCATGAATAAATGTTAATAGCAGAAGTTTAATGCCTGTGCATAATAAATAAACTTAAATATCACTGGCATATATTTTGAAACATCAAAGGGAGCAAAAGAAAAAGGGAATTGTAAAAGTGAACTGTTTGAAAGAAAATGAAGTTTAGGTGACCTAATTAAAGGGGTTTTTTTCCTCAGCAACAGAAAGACATCAAAGCATTGCTTCTGAAGTGCCCCCCCCAATTGAATCTACACCCTCATATAAAAAGATTGCATTAATTTCAAGGAATGAGTCAGAGAACTGAAACCATAGGAGCACTTGGTTTTTCTATGTTTCTGTGGCAACATGGGGAAAATGATTGCTAGTTTATCATTAGAATGGCCAATTTGTGTAAAAGAATTTATTTTTCATTTCCTCTTCAGAATTCTTCCATTCATTCAGAAAGCAAAGAGGAGGAAGGAAGGGGGAACAGCACACAAAATGTAACATGTATTTTCCACAGCCGATGACCAAGTGTTAGGTGCTAGATGTGAACAATGTTGTTGCTTTTTTTATATTGTTCTTACCTTAATGGGTTCATGATGAAAAAGAAAACTTAAGAAATTGTCTGTATTATGATGATTTTCAACTACCTAACTGCTGTTATGTTCACATTTTTGGAAGCACTTTTCATTTGTTCCTCTAGTGTCCACTTTGAAAACAGGGAGAAAATATCTTACTCTCCTTATCATAATGGAGGAGAAATGTCCTCTTCTTATCTTAACTGGAGAATACCATGAAATAGGTTTATTTAAGTTTAAGATCAAAGCATTCTGGAAGAAACTGTCCACTGTATGCAGAGAATGGGAAGCAACTTCTGTAAAGCAAACAAATGTGAAAGATGGAAAGTTAGCATCATCACTGCATATTACATTGACAAGCATGGAAAATGTGGCATGACTGAAGGACAGACAGGTTCAAAGTATCTCTTCATCTTTATGACTGCTATCTGTGAGTTCAGTACAAGACAGTTGTGGAGGCTGTCATTCTACATGATACATTCCATGCATAAAGAACTCTCAAAACATCTCTCTGTGTATATAAAGGTAGAACAAACTCATTCACTGACACATGATCAAAAAATGCTAAAGTAATGACTAAGAAAGACCCAAATAAGATTGTTGGTGGCCCCATCATGATTGTCAGTTGGAAAGTAAGGACCCAGCAGAAGATCATAACCTGACAGAAATTGCATAGAGCTACTAACTCTAGGAACAGTCATTTCTTCTAGCTACCACAATTTTCATGACTATAAAAGGGGCAGGGGTCTCCCATCATCATCCATCATAGTGGCTACTTCTCTGAGTCCCACACAGAATCACCTATTCTTGTGTGAAGTAGTTCTAAATGGTCACTGTAGGACTGAAAACCCACTACCCATCTCATTTTTTCTATATATCAAACAATTTTTCAGCAGCTAGGAACACTGCCCATCAGGTGCTACAAGGTCCTCCTGCAACCACTAAAACTTCTTAAATTTTGCAACTTCAAATACCCCAACTATTTTGCTGGAAACTTGCTGCATGGAAAGTGTCTACATCTTCCCACAGCAGAATCATGCTCTTCACATTTCTGCCGGGGAAAAAGAGTACATGCCCCTGCATACCATGCTTCCTCTCTTGTTGTGTTGCTCGGCTTCCCATAGGTTGATCGCAATGTGGAAGAATGCAGGACTAGTTAGACCCTCCGTCTGATGCAGGAGGGTTCTTCTTCCACTCTTATGTTTCTAAACAGAATCCTTGAAATTTTTGTGGCAGCAACTATAGTTGTAGTAACGGGAACCAATAGAGGAAGCATAAAAATTGCAAGGGGCACCAGGGGGCCCATAGAATATGCATTACCCATACCTTCTCTACATGAAATACCAAGCTGTAAACAGATTAATGGTATAAACAAGATTCAGCACTCCCAGATGATCAAAGAAGCTTGAGTGGAAAGAGACATATTTATCTATCAACACTATCAACTCAACACTAGTGTTACCATCCTTTTCATCCCTATCATACAGCATAGCATGATTGAGAAGAAATGTTATTTAATTGGCATTAAATAGTGTCTAAAAATGGGACACTTACAGTTAGGAAACATGTGGCAAGCAGGATTCTGGTTGCACACCTAGGCTAGGTTAGCATGGCCTCAGCATGGCCAGGTCATAAGGTCAAAAAGAGTTAAGTGAAAAAGCCTGGAGTAAACAGACTTCCAGTAATCCTGTCAATGACCCGACATCGAAATACAATAGTCAGCAAAACTACCCAGGTATGGCAGGCAAGCACCTCTGCTATGATTACTTTCTACCAAAACCTTCCCCATTCACATTACCCAACCAAGACATTAAGAGGCTGTCAGGACTCCCAGTGATGTTTTGTCACCCAAAGTAAGAAAATCAGTCCATTCCAGACTCCTTTTGTTTAGTCTTCCAGACAGCAATTAACACTCACTCTTTCAGGGTTGGACAAGGAGTATAAAAACCTAGCTCTAACCTGGGTAATTTTGCAACATGGGAACACACCAGCATTTGGGGTGTCACACTGCATCCCAGACTCTTGTTTCTCCATGCTGCCCTCAAACTCTTGTGTTTGAGCCATCTCTCCTCAATCCTCTGTTTGGGGACCAGTAAATATCATGCTATACACCTGAAATCTCTCTGTCCATCCTTTCTTTCCTCTCCCTTCACTGGCCTTGCATGGTTTGTGAAACTGCTTGATTTCTTGTATGTGTGTGTGAATCCTCCAATAAAATCATTCTTTTGACTCTTAACTGGTGTCTCACAATTAGTATCGGTATACACAAGTGAAAAGGTCCCATAGTTATCCCCCTCCCTCAGGCCTCCTTTGAGCGATAATTTCCTATCTTTCTAAAGAGACAACAGCACTGCTGGTGAACCTCAAGGTCTCCCACCTTTTGGGGTAATACTAGCATTTCAAACATCCAGTCCTTCAGCTTGGAAAAAAAACCTACATCACAGATAGGAGGCAATGTTGAGATGTAGAAGCTCATGGCAATTAGATTTAGAGGACAGTTGGGAGAACTCTTTAAGAATGCATATCTGAAAAGAACCACCATGTTGTTGTTGTGTGCCTTCAAGTAATTTCTGACTTCTGGCAACCCCCTATCATGGCATTTTCTGGGGTTTGAGAGGGTGTGATGCGCCCAAGATCACCCTGTAGGTTTCCGTGGCCAAGCAGGGAGTCAAATCCTGGTCTCCATGGTCATAGTCCAACACTGAAACCACTATCTCTCCTTTAAGCATGGAATCCATGATTAGGGTACAAAGCTTTCCATGAAGTACACAAGGTTATCCCTGTGCCTATAAATTGTTGTTGTTGTTGTTTGACGTCATGTAAGCTTTAACTGATGGTGACCCTATGAACAAAAGACTTTTAAGAACCGTGATCATCAACAGCTTAGGACCATGAGTTCTTTGACTGGATCAATGGGGATAAGAAAAGGTATGGGCAAATCTGTTAATTCTGCTTTTCTCCCAAATTTGATTGTACATGTCCTGTCTCTCAAAATTGTGGAGGAATTTGTAAAATGAACTAAGTTCTTACCAAAAAAAAGCAAAGTAACAAAATTCAGAGCTACCTGTGGTGGCAAATTTAATAGATGCAAGTGTTCTCCAGCATGGAGAGGACCATGCTGTACCTGCCAGCCACATAGCAGTTAAAGATGCCTGTCTGAAGCAAGGAGGAGGGAAGCCTAATTTAGCACTACAGACTTGGTTGATTAAACAGAGTTTCAAAGCCAGACTCTTTAAACCTAAGGGCTCAAACTCTTCTGCCTGGATAGACAAATCTGACATGTTAACTTTTTCCTACATTCATTTTTTAAAAATAAAAATAAATTGGAAGTAATTTCTATTGGTCTATGGCATGGTCTAGGAAGACATTAGAAAATTTTAGAAAGTTCTTGTCAAAAGATAAACAAAACGCAAATCTCACCCATCCCTAGTTGAAAATGCAAGCTGTATTTACTAGTAGTGTATGCATAAATAGTTGCCTAAGAAGCTCTCCAGTGCTTCTAGGGAGTTAATGAGATATATTTCGATTTCACTGAAATATAGCCAGCAAGATGTCTTATTTCCAGACCTCTTTATGAATATTCTAAATGGAAAGAAATGCATAAGCATAAAGATGGTAATTTACATTGAAGATGTTAATCAGCTTTCTTATATATGCGGGCATCTATTTTAGTTTGCATTCCACAAACATGCACATGGCTACATTTATATTTAGGGCACATTTTTTTCACTTTTTTTTTTTCCTTGGCAGCTTCAAAAGGTGCCTCTGAAGTTTGAGGAACAAATATACTAACCTGCTGAGTGCAGAAGAGAATGGGACAAGGTATATTCTGGAATGTGGAGTTTAAAATATCCAGGGAGGATCCTTCTTACTAAATGCTTTTAGTTGCCTTTCCTTCCACACACTTTTTCATTCACTATGTCATTTAAATTGCCTTCATTATGCAGACCCACTGCTTTTAAGATCAGTGTAAGACAAACTGCTTTTCCTCTTGCTCCTATTTTCTATCCAACTTGGCCATCATTTATATCAGTAGCAAACTTGTCTCTCTTTATCTCCATTTCTATTCTGCAAAATGAACTTAGCAGAGTCTTTTTCACAGGTGGTCTTACTGACAAATCACTTAGGCGTATGGAGCTATTTCAAAATCATTAGGGTTGCAACAGCTCATCTCCATGCTGAATAGAGCCAATGGAGTTATGAACCAAGGGCTGCAGTCATAATAAGTGTATACATTTGGAAGTAAGGTATTGTCTATATACAGGCTGGTCAGTCATAATTAAAACCCTATTCCCAGGATGCTAACATTTTATTGATTGCTTATTTCTTTGAGGGACATACCTTGACCCTCAACAAATTCACACAGCAGTTTACAGTGGATTAAAATTATAGAGAAAATAAACCGGAAGCTCAAACATTAAAATACAATCTTAACAGAACATGATATCCATTTTCAAATGTTTGAAAGGATGT